>MU697791.1:21377-48574 GCA_026770625.1 Nicotiana glauca | reverse complement strand
TTTTATTTATTTTTATAATTTTTTTAAAAACTTACCTGGCCCCATCTGGGACTGCTGTGGTTCTACCATGGTCGCGGTAGAACCGCGAGGGATAAGGTTCAGAGAGTCCATATGATCGCGGTTCTACCGCGGTCGCGGTAAAACTGCGGCCAAGGCCTCTCTCTGATTCTAACGCCCAGTTTTTTTTAAATAGACTAAGATAAGATTACACTTACAACAATTTCATGGGTTGCCTCCCACACAGCGCCAGATTTAACGTCGCGACACGACTCAGATGAGCGCAATTAAGGTTCGCTCGACCTCTGTGGTTCATTCAAGTGCAGCTCAGACATTTCGTTAGGTTCGTTCATACCCACATATAATTTCAACCGCTGACCATTGACTCTAAATATACGAGAGTCATCTCCAGTGGCAACTTTCACAGCTCCTGATATAAAAACTTCAACCACGCGAAACGGTCCAGACCACCGTGACTTAAGCTTACCCGGAAACAACCTCAGTCTTGAGTTGTAGAGCAATACCCTGTCCCCAGGTTTGAAATTTTGCTCAATGATGTTCTGATCGTGTAGCCTCTTCATTCTCTCTTTGTATAGCCTTGTGCTCTCAAAAGAGAGATATCGGAACTCCTCTAGCTCATGTAATTCAGTGACTCTTGACGTGCCCGCAGCTTCCAACTCTAAGTTCAACTGTTTCAGTGCCCACCACGCCTTATGCTCAAGTGCAACAGGTAGGTGACATGCCTTCCCAAACACCAAATTGTATGGCGACATACCAATTGGTGTCTCGAAAGCTGTCCTATAAGCACATAGTGCATCATCTAACTTCCTCGCCTAGTCAGTTCTTGTGGCGTTCACCGTTTTTGTAAATACACTCTTGATCTCTCTATTGGACACCTCAACTTGTCCACTAGTCTGCGGGTGGTACAGAGTGGCCACCTTGTGGCGCACATCATATTTAGCCAACAACTTTTCAAAAGCACTGTTGCAGAAGTGAGTACCTCCGTCGCTGATAATTGCGCGCGATGTCCCAAAGCAGTTGAATATATTTTTCTTTAAAAACCCAACCACCACTTTAGCATCATTGGTGGGCAACGCTGCAGCTTCTACCCACTTGGACACATAGTCTACTACCACAAGAATGTACTTATTGCCATAGGAGCTGACGAAGGGACCCATGAAATCTATCCCCCAAACATCAAACACTTCCACCTCTTGAACTGGGTTCATGGGCATCTCGTGACGCCGGAAAATGTTCCCGGTGCGTTGACATTCATTACAGCCCTTAACCTATAAGTGAGCATCTTTAAACACCGTTGGCCAGAAAAACCCGACCTCTAGCATATTTGCTGCTGTCCTGATTCCTCCAAAGTGATCGCCATACGCCGAAGCATGTCAAGCCTGCAAGACAGAAGATTGTTCGATCTCGGGGATGGATCTCCGAATCATGTTATCAAGACATATTCTAAACAGATAGGGCTCATCCCAGTAATATAATTGGCTTTCACGAAAAAATCTCTTCCTTTGGACCGATGACAGGTCGTGAGGAACAATACCACTGGCCAGGTAATTAGCATAGTTTGCATACCAAGGAGCTTCCTGATGAGTGGTAGCGAGCAGTTGCTCATCTGGAAAAGTTTCCAGAATTTTCTCAACTTCTACTACATTTTCAACTCCTTCAAGTCTTGATAGATGATCAGCGACTTGATTTTCAGTGCCCTTGCGGTCACGAATTTCAAGATCGAACTCTTGCAGTAGCAACACCCAACAAATCAGGCGTGGCTTAGAGTCCTTCTTTTCTATTAAGTATCTAAGAGCTGCATGGTCAGTGTATACAATTACCTTGGATCCTATCATGTAGGATCGGAACTTGTCAAAAGCGAATACCACAGCTAGCATCTCCTTTTCCGTCACTGTGTAGTTCAACTATGCTCCGCTCAGCGTTCTACTAGCATAGTAGATCGGGTGCGTCAATTTGTCTTTCCGCTGGCCCAGCACTGCCCCCACCGCATAGTCACTAGCGTCACACATTAATTCGAACGGTTGCTCCCAGTTGGGGGCAACGATGATGGGTGTTGTGACCAGCTTCTGTTTCAACTCCTCAAACGCTACCCTGCAATCATCAGAAAATACAAACGGGTGATCTTTCTCTAATAACTTACAGAGAGGGTTGGCGATTTTGGAGAAGTCTTTTATGAACCTCCGGTAGAAACCGGCATGTCTAAGAAAGCTTCTTATGGCTTTGACTGAAGTTGGTGGAGGCAGCTTTGCTATGATATCAACCTTTGCTCTATCAACCTCTATTCCCTTGCTTGACACCCGGTGCCCCAAGACTATTCCTTCTTGAACCATAAAATGGCACTTTTCCCAATTTAGAACCAACTTAGTCTCGATGCACCTTTCCAGTACACGCGTTAGATTTACTAGGCATTCTTCAAATGAATTCCCCACCATTGAGAAGTCATCCATGAACACCTCCATTATATCTTCTACCATGTCAGTGAATATGGCCATCATGCACCATTGGAATGTGGCGGGTGCATTGCATAGGCCAAAGGGCATCCTCCTGAAGGCATAAATGCCATATGGGCAGGTGAAGGAGGTCTTTTCTCTGTCCTCAGGGGCAATGGAGATCTGATTGTACCCTGAGTACCCATCTAGAAAATAAAAATGTGATCTCCCTGCCAATCTATCGAGCATCTGATCAATGAAGGGAAGTGGGAACTGGTCTTTCCGGGTGGCTAGATTCAACTTTCTATAATCCATGCAAATTCTCCAGCCTGTGACGGTTCTTGTTGAGATTAGTTCATTGTTATCATTTGTCACAACCGTCATGCCACCCTTTTTAGGAACACATTAAACTGGGCTAACCCATCTACTGTCAGAGATTGGGAAAATGATTCCTGCATCCAACCACTTTATCACTTCCTTCTTCACCACTTCCTTCATATTTGGGTTCAGCCTCCTCTGATATTCCCTGGAAGGTTTGTGCCCCTCTTCCAGCAGAATCTTGTGCATACAATAGGCGGGGCTGATCCCTTTGATGTCTGCCATGGTCCATCCAATGGCAGTTTTGCACTCCTTTAGTACCTGCAAAAGCTATTAAACCTGCACATCTAACAAACCAGATGAGATAATAACAGGTAATGTGGAGTTGGGACCCAGAAACTCATACCTGAGGTGGGCTGGCAATGGCTTTAGCTCCAGCTTAGGTGGTTCTTCAATGGATGGTTTGGCTGGAGGGCTCTCTCTCTTTTCTAAGTGTAAGGGCTCAAACTCTAGATCTCTTTCCCAGGACCCTCTACCTTCTAATGCTAACACCCAATCCGACAAATGCTACCCATTCACTTCATCTAAATTCATTAAGCATGCAATAAGGGGGTCCTCAGCCGTCAACACCCCATCATCAGACTCTACAATTAATCCACGATATCAATAAGAGAGCAATTGGCGAACTCACTTGGCTGCCTCATAGATTTCTGCACATTGAATATAATTTCTTCATCATTGAGCCTCATCTTGAGCTCCCCAGTCTCACAATCAATCAAAGCTCTCCCTGTGGCCAAGAATGGTCGTCCTAAGATTATAGGAATTTCTTCATCCACTTTGCAATCCAAGATTACAAAATCTACAGGGAACACGAATTTCCCTACCTGAATAAGCACGTCATCAAGGATCCCAAATGGACGCTTCACAGTCATGTCGACTAGCTGTAGTAACATAGAAGTGGGTCTCGCTCTCCCAATGCCCAACCTCTTATAAATAACCAGGGGCATAAGATTGATGCTGGCCCCTAAATCACAAAGTGCCTTAGCAAAGGCGAAGTTCCCTATAGTGCATGGAATTGTAAAGCTACCTGGATCAGATAGCTTTTCAGCAACAGGTCTAGACACCACTGCACTACAGGTCTGAGTAAGTGTCACCGTGGCCAAGTCTTGGAAGTCAAACTTCCGGGACATCAAGTCCTTCATCATTTTAGCATATCCAGGAATCTCCTTTAAAGCATGGAATGTTTACCTGGATTTGTTTTAGCATCTCAAAGAACTTTTTGTATTGCTCCTCCTTTTGGTGCTTGGCCAACCTCTGTGGGAATGGTGCAGGAGGTATTTTCTTCCCAATCACTTGAGATTTCTCTTTCTCAGCTATTATTTCAACTACTGGCTCTTCAACTGGCTCATCTACTTTCCCGGTCTCCTGCTGCATATCCTTCTCTTCAGGTGTGGGCTAGACCGTCACCTCTGTCAATACCGTAGACTCATCCAGCTCAATGGGCACTGGAATGAGTGTCTTAGACTGTATGTTACCTCGAGCTCTCTCTTGATCAACATCTAGATCCCTACCATTTCGGAGACTCACTGCCATCAGTTGTTTTGGGCCCTGATCTTTTGGATTGATTTGGTTATCTGCAGGTAATGTCCCTTGAGGGCGATTATTCAGAGACATCGAGATCTGGCCCACTTGTACCTTAATATTTTTAATGGCTGCATCATGTGCATCTACTCTTTCATTCATCTTGGCATTGGACCCAATAACCTGTTGCATCATTGCTTCCACTCTTGCAAACCCATCTTCTTGTCTTCCACCATGCTGTTACTAAGGTGGATGGTACCCTTGCTGCTAATTGTTGTACCTCTGTGGTCTAGGATACGGTGCCATGTTGTTGGGGGGTCTCATACCTCCCATGTTTACGGCGTTGTACTGTGGCTGAGGTGGCATGTACTGCTGTTGAGTCTGCCGACCCCAATTCTGATTTCCTTGTCTCTGATCCCCATAGTTAGCCACATAATTCATATCTTGAGGGTGCTGATGATGATGATCATGCTCTGCATTCCAAGGATTACCAATTGGCTGGCTAATGTAAGATGCGCACAAGCCCCCATTGGTAGTATCTACTATATGTACCTGCTGCTTTTGCCCTGATTCCTCCACCTTTTTGGTGAGGATGCTCATCTGTGTCAAGAGAGTCGCCATATTTTCAGCCATAGTATTAGAAGGATCAAGAGGCACTGAGTGCACCACTGGAGTGATAGGTGTATTCCTAGTTGTCCATCCTGAATTTTGTGCCATTTTGTCCAGCAAATTCTGGCCTTCTCTCCAAGTCTTGCTCAAGAATGCCCCACCAGCTGAGGCATCTACAATGTTCTTCATGTTGTCTGATAGCCCCATGTAAAACCGTTATCCCAACATCTGTTCTGGAACACCATGGTGAGGACACATAACCAACATTCCTTTAAACCTGCCCCATGTCTCATGTAGAGTCTCCATTGGTTTCTGCTTGAAGCTCACGATCTCATCAATTTGTTGAGCAATTTTGTTGGACGGGTGGAATTTGTTGTGAAATTGCTTAACTAATTCATCCCAAGTTTTTATAGAGTTTATGGGTAGTGAATTTAGCAAAACCTGCGCAGCTCCTGTCACCGAGAATGGAAACAATAATAGCCTGATTGCTTCCGGAGTCACATCAGGTTGCCTTTGAGTTTTACATATGGATAAGAAGTTCTTCAAGTGCTGCTGAGGATCTTCTATTTGTATCCCAGAAAAGAGTCCCTTGTTTTGCAACAAGTGTAGCATATTGTTTGTGATCTGGAACGATTCAGCATGTATTGCGGGTACAACAATGACAGTAGCCAAATTGTAAGCTGTTGGTTGTGCCCAATCATATAATGCACCCTCAGGCACATGAGGTGCCCCTTCCCTGGCATTTAAGCCAGCTGGCTCATTCCTGACGTTTCCGTTGGGATCGTTCACGTCCCCCATGTTAATTTTGATTTTGAGTATTTGTTGGGATTGTTGAATTCTTTTGTTGGCACGGTTTAATGCCCGGAATGTTTGCTCGGGGTCTGAGAGTCCTTCAAGTAGTTCTCCAGTCCTCGTAGACTTTCTAGGCATACACCTGAGCAACCAAGTCAACAACCATTAAATTTTTAATAAATAATTGGGTAGAGAGAAAACTGACTAAAATAAGAATCTTTGTATTTCTGTCAATGGCGATTGATAATTCCGTTAACTCCCCGGCAACGGCGTCAAAATTTGATCACGCCCAACTATGCCTTATAAAAAGGACAATGAGGACGTTGCAAATATAACACGAGTATTACGCCCAGGGTCGAATCGACAGAGAGTTAACCTATTAATTACTATTTTCAGAACCACTAACTCTTCAGAATCAGCTTTTCAAATATTTGAATCACAGTTGATGGTTTCTTTAGTAACTAATTTTGCAAGTAAATTAAACAGCTGTAAACTAAAACGCTAAGGTTGTAAACAATAATGAGAAGAAGCTAACGCAATGATTTCCTCTATTGATGGAATCCCTTCTGTTTATGCTCATACAAATTTACCAACACATCTCTATCAATCATGAACACTCTTCTTACCGCAAATCTCTCCCGAGTAATCACAGTAATATACTATTGCACTCTCTCGAGATACACTAGCTAGCTTTAATTAGCACAATTCACTTTAGATTACACCCAAGGCTTCGTTATCCCTAATCCCGCCTTTAAACCCGCAATTATAGATTCCTCTTATAATTTAGGAGTGGTGTTGTTCAACAATAACCTAAATATGCACTCTTTTCCAAGTTATGCACACTAAATAGGCACAGCCAATTGAGGATCCTGTCAATTAACTACAACAAACACGAAGTTGAACAAATAGAGATTAAACTAGCAATTTGTATTCACATAAACAAGAAGTTCATCCCCCAATAGGTTCCATCAAAACCTTAGACAAGGGATTTAGCTACTCATAGCTATGGGTAAACAAACTAGGATAAGATTCATCATAAACTAGCAATAAAAATCAAAGAAAAGAAGAAAGATATTTTGGGCGATCTCTCACAATTGTTTTCCATGCCAAAATAATCTCAAAAATAATGCATGCCTCTTTTGGGCGAAGTCTAATGTTTAATATAGGGTTTAGGTCTAAAAATCCCGTCTTTTACACTTCAGTCCTCGAACTTTGCTGCGCCTGCTGCGGTTCTGCTGCGGTCGCGGTAGAACCGCAGCCAAAGACCCTATCTGAATCTCTAAACTTCTGCAGCTGCCTTCTACCGCGGTTCTGCCGCGGTCGCGGTAGAACCGCGAACAAACTGCTTCTCTAAATTTCAGGGCTGGCATACGAGGTTCCACTGAAAATTTACACAGTTGGCCTCTTTTTCTCCATTTTTGACTCCAAAACTGCTCCCTAGCCTTCTTTGGATATATATCACCTACAAATCATAAAAAGTACTAATAAGAGCATTTTGTTATCACTTTTATCATCAAAACTACACAAGAAAGTGATTATTTAAGGCGCGATTATAGTCAAATTCACCTATTATCATGTTCAATCCCCATATAGTTCTTTTTATTTATTTTTGTATAATTAATAAAATAAAAAATCCTTAATTTCCCATGAAAAGTGTTTTTGTTTGGATTTATCTTTACATGAAAAGTGGCTACATTTCGATGACTTTTGAAACTGTGACTATTTTTGAATGACCACTTATAAATCTGGCTATTTTTGAACTTCTCCCTTTATGTACTCCTGAATACCCAAAATAATGCTGGAAGAACCTTTTTTAAAATTACTATTTATATTTTGAACTTGTTAAAAAAAATAGCCTCGGGTCAGGAGTTAAAGTACACTCGCTTGAACTTTGAAGCACCAGAAAATCTAACGATCAACATTATTTTTAGTGTAGAATTTTGAATACGAGAAATTCTGACGAGTATTCGATTTTTCAGCCAGAATGTTGAAAATATCTGGTGATCTGTCAGGATTCGTGGCAAATCCTGACGAGATTCGTGGCAAATCCTGACGACCATCATAATTGTTAAAATTCTGCTCATCGTGCTGTAGAATTCTGGCGATTGAAAAAATCCTACCAGGCGTGTTCTAATATTCTGGCATGGGACTTTTTTTTAATAAAAAAAACTTCTGTTACTAGGTCAAAAAATCAATAGTGGCGCAAATGTATCCTATTTTTATCATTCTCAATCCTAAGTGAATCGATGAGAAGTGTAAAGCGAACCTAAATAGCTGCTCATCTAATTGATTAAACTAAAAATAATAGGAGATATAATATATGTATAATCCATGTATAACATGTGTATAATCATATATGATTAGTGTATAATCCATGTATACTGATTTGTAAAAGTAAACAGTAAATTCGATCGGTTATTTATGTAAAAATCCCTTCACTAATCACGAACAAGTTGCAATAATTAGGATAGCCAACCCAAAACCCATAACCTAATTTAATGAAAGATTAACCTAAATAGTGGTCATTTAGTTGTTTAAGGTAAAATTAGCTAAAAGATATAAGATATAAGATATATGTATATTTATGTATAATCATATATAATAAATGATACAAATTATGCATATCGGTTAGAAAATATAAATAATGAATCGACCAGCTATTTCTATAAAGATCCCAATTTAATGGGCTAAACTTATCACCAATAGTGGGTAGGCATTTTTACCAGTAATATTATATTAAATTTATTTACTTCTACTAGAGAGGTGTTAACTTAATTACAATTTGATATATAATTCGGTAATTACATACATATCAGTTATAAATAAGGATGTCACGATCCCAAAATTTTCCACCGAAGGATGTCGTGAAAGAATAGGTAAGCCTAACAACATGCGAAATATAGCTGAAATAACAATTAAAGTCGTAAAATCCAAAAACTACTAGTATATACATAATTGCCCAAAACCCGGTGAAATACAAGTCACAAATTCTATGAATTGATACTGAATTTCTATATACATCAAAGTCTAATAAAGGCGAAAAAATAAAATAATCTAGGTAGTGGAGGACTCTGAGGTCTGCAAATGCCGACAAGTATACCTTGAAGTCTCCGCGTACGGACTCAGCTCACTGATGCTTGGTCTGGTAGGAAGCACCTGGATCTGCACAAAAGATGTGCAGAAGCGTAGCATGAGTACACCACAACAGTACCCAATAAGTGCCAAGCCTAAACTCGGTAGAGTAGTGAAAAGGTCAAGTCAAGGCCCTACTGGAATAAATAAAAGACAGAACAAGTGTAAGGCATAGTAATAATGGCAGTAATAAAATTTAAACAACAAATGGCATATCAAGGTTGACTACACAAAACTAAAGCAATTTAAATGCAACACAAAGAAAAATAATTAGTAATATGCTAAGGAAACAACAACCAAGGACATGTGCTAAATGGAGAAATGCCAACAAAAGTCACTACCGAGGTACTACTGTAAGCACATAATTTTTGACCCGCCACGTTCTCAAGCTGCTCTAGTATTTTATACATATTTAGTTGAGTTTATTCTTCGTAGAATTTTTATTTATATGATTTTTATTTTTATTGTTTTAATATGTAAAAAACCAAAAATACCAAAATAGTCTTATTTTTAATGTTTCTCACCTTATTATATTTTTCAATTTAAATTAAGGTCGATCAATATTTTTATAGTGATATTATTTTAATTCTACCATACCTCTAGCATTTTTTCTATACAATTTTTTATTTTATTGTAACATTTGAAAATACCAAAAGTAGTTTTACTTTTATTTTTTAGTTTTATTTTAACCAATTATGAATGATTTTACAAATATTTATATTAATTTCGAAGAAAATTGGATTTGTTAGTGAATTCTCGGCCTTTCTTAGCCAAAATTGAGCCGAATTTGGATCTTACCTCAGCCCATTACCCTCCAAGCCCAGGTGACCTTTTACTCAATCCGTAAACCCTAAGCCCCTTCCTCTACACAAAAAAGGACACACATACACAGATAGACAGGGAAGAGAGACAAAAAATATAGGGAACGAACGGAAAAAGCTTAAAAGGACGGCAAAAAACGTGAGGTTTCTAGACAGAAAGAATTTTTCTTGTCTTTTCTCCATGAACTTCAAGGCCACTGTCAATCTTCTTCACATTTCCTCTTCACCTCTAATTTCCTCCATCATGTGAATTGCTATATTTTCCACCAGAAAATTCATTAGCTAAACATTTTCACAAACACCTTCTTCGCATGGTTTAATTAAGCTACCATTGAACCCAGCTCCAAACTAGTTATCGTTTTCATCCATAACTCCAACATAAGCAGCCGGAAAACACACAAAAAAAGCCCCTCTTCGCATAGAAACAACAGCTCGAATTGCTGCCCTTTTCGCCGAGAAACATCCCGAAATAACTCCGAATCACTTG
This sequence comes from Nicotiana glauca, assembly GCA_026770625.1. Classification (NCBI taxonomy): domain Eukaryota; kingdom Viridiplantae; phylum Streptophyta; class Magnoliopsida; order Solanales; family Solanaceae; genus Nicotiana; species Nicotiana glauca. The sequence goes on along the minus strand of MU697791.1, from coordinate 38,387 downwards.
TTACCATCAGGAGTTCGTTAGTTTTGTTTTTCTAGTTTAGTTTGAGTTTTCCGTTGAGCTTCGAGGTCGCTGTCCGAGATCTCCGTTTCAGTCACATGTCGAAGTATTCTCTGTCGGTTTCCGGTTCGAGTTCCGTCCGAGGTTCTATCCGTCGTTAAGTTTCAGAATATCAAAGTTGGATTCAAATTGAGGTCTATTTCTTGAATTCTAAAACTTGGATATTTGTTCTTCTTTTCATTTCTATTAGCTCGTGTTAAGCTTAAATCAATTGCAAACATTTTAGTATATGTCGTGTGCGCTGATCTCTGTTGGTTTGAAGTTGTGGCATCTTTAGATCTTAAATTTCGAGCACTGTGTTTAATTTTTAAAATGTTTATCGTTTGGATGGTTCTAGCTTGATTGTATCTGGGTCAAGAGTAGTGAATAATTAAGTGGGTCTTGGGGAGCTTTTACGAAAAGATTCAGAATTAGGCTTAAGTTGATAAAACAAGAAAGAAATTTGATTTTAAGTGGTTATCTTGCTCTTATTTTTTTTTAATTTTATTTTGAATCCGTTAGGAGCATGTTTAGGCCGACAACACCTGAGTAGGCAATATTAGAATATTTTTATTAGTTTTTGAGGTGAGAGGACGTTGTCTTGGTTAAAATTATCCGGGGAATGCCCCGAAGAGCTTGTAAATATTTCAATTCGGAGAATGCCCCGTATACATGTATTTGGAGGCTGTGACGAACACCACGGAAGAAGTATAACGCTTAGGACTTTAAGTTTCTTTTTTTTATTTTCGTTTTATTAGGTGGGACAACCTCCAGCCTCTTTTGTGTTTATTTTCGCTTTTTGTGTGTTTCTACGTCAATCTGAGTATTTTTAAAAGCCAGCTTGATCATGTATGCAACCGTACTTATTACGGGACTTGGGGAATGTCTAACGCCTTCTCTCCGAATCAAATGAATTCCCTTACTCAGAATTTTTGGTGAAGTCAGTTTTAGAGTCAAATGTATTTTGAAAAAAAATTGGTATTTTAAAAAAAACGATGACCTGGCACACCGAAATAAAATGTCAAGTGGCGACTCTGAAAAATCTTTTGAAACACAACTTTTGACACTTTCACGATTGAAAACCCTTTTGAGCTTTAAAATCATTTATCTCTTTTAAAAGGGTTTAGAGGTGAAAAAAGGGTTGTGACAGCTTTGGCGACTCTGCTGGGGAGTTGCAGGTTCGAGCTGATACTTGATCTTATTGGCTTTTTAGAATATTCTGTTGAGATGTTTGTTTTCTTTATTTGCTTTGTTTATTTGGTTTGTTTGACTTATTCCATGTTTCGTTGTTTATTTGTTTATCACGTTTTCTTATGTGTTTGCTACTTTATAAACTTTGATCATTTGCATAGCCATGTGTCTTCTTTTGAAACAAGTCTTCCGGAGTATGTTTGAGCATACACGGCCTTTTTGTGAGTCACCCGTATCTTTAGGGGGTGGCGTAGGAGCGTGGAGTGGGTGGACAGCTAGAGCAGTCGCCATCGACCACGTGCCGCTCCGAATTGCCTTGTCTAGTGAACCCCAAACATAGGTCAGCCTTTAGGTCATTTTATTTGCATCATATCATTTAGACCTAGCAACGCTTGGTCCCAAGCTCTGCGTCCCTTTGTAGGAGACTTATCCAAATTATATCAAAGTGGGACCATGACCGAAAAGACATTTAATCATCCCTATGTGCTATATGCTACATTCTTTTAAGGGTAAAAAGGTCATTTGGCGGACCGATATTTATTTGGAGATGAATGAGCAAGAAAAGAGGGTGAAGTATAAAAATGAAGCAAGTAGGGCCCAGTTATATTTTTTGTTTCACAACTTTTTCAAGAAAAAGACCAAAAAAATGAATGAAAAATCCAAAAAAAAATTGCACTTTCCCATTATTTTTCAAAAAAAAGAAAAAGAAGACAAAAAATATATTTTCTGCAAATCAGTTGCTTTTTTCAAATTCCCTCCCATATCCAATCTTCATGAACTACGCGAATCTTATTCTCGTCTTTCAGGGCGGGATACGTACAACCTACATAGAATCCGATCTTCCTAGTGAATCTCAAGTTATTGGCGTCGGGATCATAGCCAAATCTTGCATGTCTAGTCACGTTTGGCCACATCGATCGTTTTCGCTAAATAGGATATTTTCGCAAAAGTGACTTGTTATCCCATGTCTTAGGGCCCTAAGTCTACAACAAGGCGTCCTCTCAGTTTTAAGGTCCACTCCCGTTGAATTTGCATACATAGCCATTTTTCGGCCACATAGGCCATTTCTACAAAGTGGGGTTATTCTGCAAAGCAATTTTAGGGACCGCGATTCCTGCATGTTCATGGGCCTTCATGAGATGTTCCCAATTTTCAAAGGTCATCCTAATTAAGCTTTTACTTCCAGCCACCTCTCGGCCATATTGTCCATTTTATAGAAATAGCCTCACTCATCCCTTGCATGCGCCCAATAGGAAGCATTATGGTCTCACATAGTGTCTCGAGTCACTAACTCTATTTGGTTTTATTTTTATCATTCAGCTGTTGATACACAATTTTTTCGTATCATATTTTTCAAATGCATATATACCTTCAAAACTATGCATTCGCATCAATTAATATTTTTTCATAATTGCTATATTTTTAAATTGATTTATCCCAGTATGTTTTTACATAAATAATTACAAAATGCATAAAAAAGGACTTTATAACAATTTTACGGTTTAATTTTACTATTTATATTCATATTGAGCTCAAATGATTTCGCAAATAGCCCCATCTACATTTTTGGGTTACAATTGCAATAACTTTGCAATTATAGCCCATGCATGCTGAGTAATTATTTTAAAGCATTTCCATGCATGAAAATTATATTTTATAATCAGTTAATAATTTTATAAAATATATTTTATCAATTATTTGGGTATTTAACAAATAACCCTTTTTATTTCAGACCTAACCATTTTTACCAGCCTAAAACCCCCTTTAATATTAACCCAAAAGACCAGCCCAAACCCCTCAGGCCCAATCTGCCCACCCGACCTAATAACCTTTCTTCAATCGTGGCCGTTGATCTTTTAGATCAACGATCCACGTTCGCCCTTACCTTAATTAACCCCTAACCTACCCCAAACCCTTTCCATTCTCTCAAAACTCACCATCATCATCTCCCCTCGTCTCTCAACTCTCTCTCAACCTAACCCTAACCCTAGTCGCCGTCACCGGCGTAAACCTCCCTCCTATGGTGCTTCTATACCTTCTCCAACCACCCCTGGTCTCCTACACTCCATGACTCTTCGATTTCATGAGTCCTTGAGAAGATCTCAAGGAACTCCAACTGGTTCTGGTTTGAAACTTTGTTTACCGGCCTGTCTCAGGCCATTTTTCGTTCGTAAGTAAAAGGATCTCTCCTTGTTTTATTACGAATCTATGGGTTCTTGACCTATTCTCTTCATCTCTACTATTTTTCTGAAAACCCTTGTTCGATATTGTCAATTCTTCTCAAATCTTTATAGATCTGAAGTGATTCTAATGTTATTAAGTGCTTTCCTTCAAAAATCTCTTGTTTTAATTGATTGTTTCGATTTTTAATCACTCTTTCTAAACTAGGGTTCATCTTAAACTTTTCTTCAATGATTTTTCTAAGTTCCCAGTGTTTAGTTAGTTGTTTCTTCATCATCTTAACTAATTTTCGCATGAATGTTCAAACCCTCGTTGATTCTGTGTGATATACTGGTTTCATCGATTTTGTTTCGATACTCTGTTATTTCTGTGATACAGTCATATTAGTTTACTCCGTTTTTGGGCTTAAATGTTTTCCTTGTTAAAATCCAGTATTTCTTCGGGATTTTCCCCTAATTAATCTCTATTTATGGTTTGAACCTATTTTTCATGCTGAATTCTGTATTTCTGTGAAGTTTTACTTATTTAATTTCTATTTATGGAATCTGAGTAATTCTATCCAAAAAATTAGTATTCCTTTGAAGGTTTTACTGATTATTTCCTATTATTTTGCCCTATTAAAATCTGCGTGCACAAACCTTATTTGTTCCCTTATTTGTGACTTTAATTGATCACACTTGCCTTAATAAGTTATCCGTATGGTTTTGGGATTCTTACTGTTTCCCTATTAGGTATGATTTGTATTCCTTACCCTAATTAATCCCCTTTTGCTGTGACCGTTAAGTGATTACCCCTAATTAAGGGATCTATTTCGGGCTCCCTTACATGAATTGATTTTATGATTATTTGATTGCTCCCGAATTGACTGACTTCTGATTCTCTTTAGCTTATTTGCTCTGCTCCCTAAGAACTATATATACACTCTCGTTCTACCTCTCAAGAATAGGGACAGTAGTTCAAAAATCCACACACACATTCAAACTTTCTCTTATCTCTCTTTCTGCTACTCGTGCTCATTGCTCGTCTGGCCGGCTAAAAGCCAAGGCTAGACTGTGGAATTCTACCTGCTTTACTTTCTGCACTTTGCTTCCTTAACTGGTATGTTCTTTCTTCAATATCATTGTGAAATTCAAATCTATGTGTTCCCTAGTTGTTGAATCCATGCCTATTTCCGCACCAGTTTAACTGATTATGTACTTAGTTGTTTTTCATGTTTACTGCTTTGATCAATATGCTTAAGTTTTACCCCCTCTTGTTCAGTGTTTTAATCAGCATGTCTTGGTTCCAATCTCCTTGTTTGCTATTTTATCCAGCATGTGTACTTGACTCTTGTCTGTTTCCTTCAACTAGCATCCTCATTTTAAGTAGTTTAGGCTCCTAATATTTATTTGATTAACCACAATTGATATGACTAATTCTGTGTGGTAGACCCATGTCCTCAATATGGATATTCCTGCATTCTGTCTCTTTGCTCTAATATCTATTATCACTTTAGCTTTAAGTATAATTTCCTTGTTAATACTCTGAATCCGTAGTTTGTATTCTAATGCTATGAATTTGGTCATTGGTTGTCAATCAATCCCTGTTTGTTCTGTGTACTTGTTGATCAATATGCTTCCCCTCTTGTCCATGTTCATGTGTTTCTGATTTAAGCTCCCTATGTTCCCAACCCCCTGATCCCTATTTGTAAACTATTTTGTCTTCACTTCAAATCAAGTAATAAATGGCTTTGAATCTGGGCACTCTAAGTTTTGTGATTGTTTGGCTGTTTGTTGATTCTTTGTTCTTCTCAGAATTGCTTCCAAAACTATTTTCACTCTTAACATTTTTTTTCTTAAAACTGTTTCCATTCCTGAAATACCTTCACTCCTAAATTTTTTACCTCTATACTGTTTTTACTAACTTCTTCCAACTATGTCAAGCACTCTCACTTCTACTCTTAGATTATTTAAGTTCTACCCCTCCAGAGTGTGTACTGACTAGGAATCCATGAGATTCCTCCAAACTCTGGCACATTAGGGCTAGACCTTCAACACTGCACATAACTACTTCTCTATTTATAAGGATCTTGGTGTGAGCATTGCCCGGGGTCCCTGAGACCCTTTGGAATTTCGACGCACTAGGATACCTCATAAGATACTATGGACTATGGCATCTTGGATTGTTTTGAAGGCCTGATACTTCTAGGTTCCCTTAGGGCCTATTCCAGGCTCCCTATAGCATAACTTATATTTATTATGTAATTTATTTATTTATGGTCTGTAATGATAATCTTTGTAAACCAATATTGGAAAAATTAGTAAAAGGGAGGGATTCTTATATAATTTTTGTGGGGAACCGGGTAGAAATCATGCCTTTAGGTCTATATTATGTCTACTTGCATTAGAAATCATGCTTTAGGTTTATGCTATGTTTACCTGCATTAGAAACCATGCTTTTAGGATCACTTGGCATACTGTACAACTTGTTATAGGCACACTACCTCATTTGTTTCGAAATTCTATTTCTGCATAATCATGACCATCTAGAAATCCTGTTATTAAGTTACTACTATAATTCCGCCTAATAAAAACGTCCATTCTTTCTGTGCATTAGAGATCCTGCCTTAGGATTATATTCATATTTGCTTTAAACCATGTCTACATCGCCTAAATCAATAAGTATCTAGTCTATAAAATGTTTAAAAACAATCCCAACGCTTAGATTTCATAGAGATAAGTGTGTATAAACCAGTTCTGTAATGTAATATTCAGCACCTAGACCAACATGCCTATAGGACTTAATAAATTCAAACTGTTTTGAACCGATTCCCAGAATTCTGATTGCATTTAGAAAACTTGCTTATAGGGTCTTATAGATCCATGCCTATGCAAGCCTATAGGTAATCAAGGTCTAATAAAAACTATGAAACTATGCTTTGCTTATTTGTGACTACCCAGATTCAACAGTTTCTAAAATCATTAGGCAAACTGACTAGGTCGCTGTCACTTCGCCTTAACACAATGCTGCATATATTATATTTGCTCACAAAGATATCCTGCTCTAGGACCTTTGGAAATGTCTGAAATCTTGCTGTTTGAGACGTGTTGTTGTTTACTTATTTGTATAGGTAAACGTGAGCCCCTTAATTGTTCTTTACTTGACATTCCTAATTGTTTTGATTGTTGCCTAGATTTTTCTCCTTTAAGTACCTTAGAAAATTCTAGAACTGCCTAAAATTAAAGGTCCTAAACACCTCGGGAACCACAAGGAAGGGACGGGTAGTGCACACATTGAGTTCGTTTAATTAAAACTGCTTATATAACTGCTAAGGGGAGGGTAATTGGGTAGTAAAAGGATATGATGACCTGTGCACTAATACCATGTGTAGCCCCTCTAGTTGAGGAAGGATTACTGGTTATTGCACAGATGTGATCCTATAGGGTAACAAACCCAGGACTTCCCTCATCTTATTTACATACGTGTGATTAGACTGCTTATCTGTTAAATTTACTTTATCTTATATATGTGCTTAGACTGCCTATTTGTTAAACGACTAATTCACAAAATGAGTTTGGCTGGGACCCAACATTGTGGACCTCGAGGGATGCCTAACACCTTCCCCTCAAGGTAATTTCAAGCCCTTACCCAATGGTAACACAAACCGATTTTATGAGTTACTTGCAATAGGTGCCCTAATGCACCTTAAATCCATTAGGTGGCGACTTTTCACTTCTGTACCCCTTTCCTAAAAGGAAATGAGTTGTCCCAGATGAATGTCGAAACCCTGTCTTCCACTGCAAATATGGGAAAAAGGGGTGCGACATCAGGTATGGATCCATTTACCAGAGCTCAAGCATGACAAATACCCCAGGACTATCCCAGCCAAGACCATTGTATTCGGTATTTTGTTTGAGGAGACTTTTTATGTTTTGAATCTGTGTTTGTGGTTTTTTTTACTTTCTAGTTCTGTCTAGTAGTATTGAGTCTTTTAGGCGGTGTCAGAGTCTATCATAGTTTAGTTGAGTTTGTCGAGCCTTTTGTTATTGTACTTTCTGTTTTGTATTTTGACAAACCAAACGAAAAAAAATTATAAACTGAAAATCCAAAAAGATTTTTATTTCTTTAATCAATTTTTTTCTATCACTTTTTCAGAACTACACTTGGTCTGATTCATGTAGAACATGATACGTAGGCCATCGGGTTCGATCGAATCATCTTTAAAATTAAAAGAAAAAATAATGAAAGACGAAATTGTGGGATGTGAGAAATTAGAGGAAAGAAAAGAGTGATAATAAGAAAGAAAAAGAGAGGAAAGAAAATGAGCAGACTAAGGAGCGGAAGAAAAAAATAAAGAGGAAAAGGCGCAAGAGGAGTGAATTTGGGATGATGCCACTATGACCTTCGTACCCTCGAAGTCATTTTAAAACAGATAATTGTGACTAGGTGCATTGCACATAATCTTATTTTAAATGCCCTAACCCTAACGTGATGACTTCATTTTGTTCCTCTTTGTTATCTTCATTATAACAGAAGGTTGGTTGGTTTTTGGTTCTTAAACTGGTAACTCTTCCCTACAATATAAATTCGAAAGGCAATGTCAGACGACAACATAATTTAGTTGGTTGATACTAGTGCCCAAAAGCAATTGGTTGAACAAGACAATGGGTTGGTTGAAGAGGTAAGGATGTTAAGACAACACATGGCGGACATGTATCAGGCTTGGATGACCGGGAAGGCACCACCCTCGCAACCACCTAGTTTCCTAGATGCTACCCTTACCCAAGCTCTGGTCATAGTGTCAGATGATCCACCATATTCTCCAGATTTTCCCGCTTATCATAGCTTTTGCAACCTCCCTAGTAGCTCCACTGTTCGTCCTCCAACTACATTCCCCAAAAATACCCCTCATGTCATATTCACTACCTCATCCATCACAACTTCTCAACAACCCCTCCTTAAGTCCAACAATGAATACTAGTTCAAACCTCATGATGCCCAGTACTACTCCCCAGAGTTGGCCTACCATGTCCCAGACTCATATAATTGTAGCCCTCAGAATGAACCTCAAGTTGAAAATGAAAAGTTTACAAGGAAAGAAGAGCGAGATGAGATATCCATAAAGTTGAAAAGTATAGAACAATCCTTAAAGAACATGCAAGGGACGGAAAATCAGATTACTATGTCTTACAAGGATTTATGCATGTTTCCTAACAATCATCTGCTCGCAGGGCTTAACGCCAAAGTTTAACTTGTATGATGGGCGTGGAGATCCAGTAGCCCATTTGAGGGGTTATTGTATTGAAATGAGAAATGTTGGTGGGAAAGATAAGTTGTTCATGGCGTATTTCAGTGAGAGCTTGAGCGGGGCAACCTTGGAGTGATATACTCATCGAGATGTTAGTTAGTGGTATGTATGGGGTGACATGGCTCAAACTTTTGTTCGACACTTTCAGTATAATATAGACATTATCCTAGACTGCTCCTCCCTGTCTAAGATGGAAAAAAACCCAAGGAAAGTTTTAGAGAGTTTTGGATCAGATTGAGGAAACAAGTTGCTCGGGTTAGTCTCTCGATTGATGAAGAAGAAATAGTTAAGCTTTTCCTACAAGCTCAGGGACCCACGTACTTCAGTCATTTGATCCCAGCTTTAGGTGAGTCTTTCAATGATGAGATAAAAATGGGAGAGATAGTAGAAGAAGAAATCAAGTCAGGAAAAATCATGAGCTACTCTACATTGAAAGATACTACAGAAGACATTCAGATATCTCAGTAAGTTTGGGTGGAAGAAAGAGAAATAGAAAAGCTGTTGTTGAGCCCTACTAATGACAAGATCCAGTGGGCATTCTTGCTCTACGGCCTCAACATTGAGCCCATGAATATCCCCGTACTCCAGATAATCCTCCATAATGCTACTTCTCTCCATAAAATCTCCAAAGTCATACCTCACCTTCCTAATACTCTATCCATAATAAACCGCCATATGCTCCACATCCATAAGACCCGCAATGGCCTGCACCGCCTCCACAAATGTCTTACCCACCTCTCTAAGCATATAAGCCACCTATCCACAAGAGGTTCCTACCGAGGCTGGAGAACAAGATGAAAATGAAGCAACAAAAGGAAAAGTCTTTCACTCATATTGGAGAATCATATGCTAGTTTATTCCAAAAGTTGAGGCAATTGGACATGTTGAAGTCGATTCAGATAAAAATGCTGAACCCCCTTCCAAAGACTTTTGATTATTCTCAAAAGTATGCATATTGCTCTAATGCCCTAGGGCACAACATAGAAAAGTGTTGGAATATGAAAAGAGCAGTCCAGAAGCTTATTGATATATGTGACATTATCGTGCAATATCGAGATGTAGTAGATACTAGCCAAACTCCATTGCCTGTGTATAATGATATGCCTATGGCGAGCATGATTTGTGTTGAAAAGGAATATGAGAACTCTTTTGAGTTCCTTAGAGGGCTACTTGTCACGAAGTTTTCAACGCTATCAGTCTTGGTTCCAGAAGTTGATCTTAAGTACGAGTCAGCAAAAGGGACCCAAAAGGTATTTGCTAAGGTCAATGTGATGGAGATTTATGAAGGTCCTAGTAATGTCGATGTACAACTCAGTGGCCAAGATGTCGAGCTTGGTAATTTGAAGTACACTCCTTTCTTGGCTAGCCAGGGAGGAGTTTTGGTGGTTTATTTTGTTCTCATTTCTGTTGCCCGGGTTATCTCAGAGTTGTAATCCGAATATTGTCTTATAACTCAATCTTTTTTTCCTTTTATTTCTGCTTAGTTCATTTAGTCGTAGTAACTCGTCTACTGTTATCTAGGATTGTTCCATGGTGGTAAACTAAGTTTATTTTGCTTCTTTTGTTGTTCAAACTCTTTCACCATATGTCTAATGCAATCTCCTATTTTTTGTTATTTCTAATCAAGTTCTGTTTAGTTTTCTTTTCCTTTTATAGTTCTTTTCACGGTGAATCTAGTGACATGACATCCATGTGGAATTTTCAATTTGGTCTTAAAAGTTAGTCTAATCATGGAACAATGAAATAAGTTTTGAAGATAACAAAGAAATTTGAGGGAAATAAGTAAAGATTTGGATATTTTTGAGATAATTTAAAGCCTGAATTGTGTGAAATTGGGACAAATAATTTGGGAAGTTACTAGGACGACAGGAATTTGTTACAAGAGAGTGCGTTCCATACAATTTGAGGCGAGCAACTTTGGGTTCAAGTGCATCTCAAGTTACAAGATAAAGCCAAGGAAGTTTGCTCCAAACTGACAGAGGACATACACTGTGAATAAGGAATTACCCAACAAGAGTTCAACACTCAACAAGGCACTAAAGAAAAGTGGAAAGTATATTAGTGATATCAATGTCGAAGCTACAAAAAAAATGCTATGCATGATCTTTATTTTTCATCCTCAAGTTGCATGTGTTGTACTTGGCATTTTCAAAGACTGGGAGGCCCTCTTTCAGCTACCCAAATACTTTATACCCTTTGGTAACCTTTTGACCCTGTGCTGGTTTATTTGACCTCCCCTCTTTTGGAATCAAGTAAGAGTCATAAAAAAAGGTTCATGTCCCCATAGGTTTGTTTTATAAAGTTCATTCCAAAAGAAAAATTAAAAAAAAGAGAAATAAAGAAGAAAAAATAGGAAAAAGGAAAAAAAGAAAAGAAAAATGGAAACAAGAAAAAGTATTCTTTTGAACTACATGCGACCTGATTCTTGTGTCAACAAGATACGTAGGCAGCCTTACTCTAGGGTTCGGTCACACCAAGTCAAAAATTCTAAAACTCCTCACATCAAAAGAAACTAAGGCAGAAGCTATGTTTTCTATAAAAGATGATTCCAAAAGTTGTAAAGTTATACCCTATTTTGTCATAGTTTGAATCTGAGCCTTCATGCCTTTTTTTCTTCCTAACCCTGTCCAAAAGTCACATTACAGTCCAAAAAAGACCTTCCAGATAATCTTTGAGAGTGCCGAGTTAGACATGCCAGGAGCATATGATATTTTTACTATGGTTAATGCCTTGTCATCTGCAGATCAGAGGAAATAAGAAGAAAAGAACAAAATGAGAGAGTCTTATTGGTGAAAACTCTCATGGTCATCATAAGGCGACAATGAGTTGAGAGAAAGAACAAAAACGGGAGAGGCTTGATGTTGAAAACCCTTCGGGAAAAAACAAGCCGAATAAGGATTGTGAATCTAATAGAACAATTGGACCATTGAAGCCCATATCCAAAGGTTGAAGGTATGACAAGAATTGAATATTAGACTTACTAGACAAATTAGGCCGCTTAATACAAAATGCGTGTCATGGTCATTAGAGCTAGTATCCACATCAGATAAATTTCAATTTTTTAATTCTTTTGTTAGATATCATCTCTTTCTATTGTCCCCTTACTATGTTCCTCTTATTTTGCTTGAGTCCTCTTTTTGATTATTTTTTGTCAGAACAAGTGAGAAATGACTTCAAAATTTGCTACCGGCTTTGTAATTGCACAAAACGGAGTCTGGCTAGCACTTCAAAGTGACATAAGTCAAGAAAGAGCAGTATGTGCACTGAGTTGGTGACAATTGACATTCTTTGAGATTCATGTGAAATTCAAAGGTTCGCTAAATGTCAATTCATGAGCATAATGCAACAGATAGAGGGATTTAGGCTTGAACAGATCAGAAGATAAGAGTTGACAGAAAAACAGTTAGTCAATAACAAGCAAGGTCTTCCAAGTTAAAATCAAAGTTATCATGGCAAGTGAAGGAGAAATCTCCCTCAAGGTCAAGGCCATAAACCAACCACCATATTTTAAACTCATAAGTTTTCTTTGTTTGAAATAGGGACAAAGACTATGTCCAAATCAAAGCTTGGAAGCTTGAAACTCCCGGGTGTCATGCCAAAATTTTGTTAGCTCAAAGGCTGTTTGAGAAGCTTTTTACCTCCTAGACATTCCCCTAGTTGAGAAGACCATTACCTCCCAAGAATTTTCCCTATTTGAGAAGACCATTACCTCCTAGGCATTTGTCCTAGTTGAGAAGAACCGTACCCCCTAGGCATTCTCCCTAGTCGGAAGAGTCTTTAGTTTTCGTTAGGTTCAGGGGTCCCGCCTGTAAGATAAGGTTAGTTTATTATCCTCAAGTTATTCATCTTTAGCTTTCATTAAGTTTAGGGTTCCCCTGGAAAATAGGGTCACTTTTTAGTTTCTCCTAAGTCAGTTTTGTTTCCTTCAGTTCTTAATCTTTAGCATTCCTAAAGTTCAGGGGCCCCGCTTGGAGAATAAGGTCAGTTTTAGTTTCTTTAAGTTGATTAATATTTAGTTTTCCTAGAGTTCAGGGATCCCACCTAGAGAATAAGGTCATTTTTTAGTTTAGTCATGCTCAGTTTATAGTTTTTCTTCAAGTTCACTCTTAGGAGATGCGCTTCCTTGTTTGAGTCATACAAGTTTCACCCATAGGAGACACACTTCCTAGTTTAAGTCTTGCAGGCTACACTTTTAGGATACCCACATCCTAATTTTAGTCATTGAAGTTTCACCTCTAGGAGGCACACTTCCTAGTTTGGGTCATTCAGGTTTTATTTTTAGTAGACGCATTTGCTAGTCAAAATTGTTTTTTGGTTTTACTCATAAAAGTCACACATCTTAGTCGAGTATTTAATTTTACTCTCATCATTGCATCCTTCATCAATAACATAGACGATTTACAATTTTTCTAACAACTCATAATTCTTCCTAGTGCAAACTGAGGAAGAAAATTTTATTCGTTTTGTTTGTTTTGATTGCAGGAACCCACCTAGAGAACAAGGGTCAACATTTCAGAAATTGATTTTAAGTTCAAATCAGAGAAGAACCAGGAGACCGCCTAAAGAACAGGGTAAACTTTCAGTTTCCTTCAAACTCAAGCAGCAGGATCTCACCTGAAGAACATGGTCAACTTTCACTTTTCAAGTTTAAGAAGCAGGAGCTCACCTAAAAAATTAGGTTTATAAGCGCAAGCCTACTTCAAATTCAAGCTTATTTCAAGTTCAAATCAGAAGCACCAGGAGCCCACCTGAAGAACAGGGTCAATTGTCAATTTCCAGTCCAATTCAGAAGTACTAGAAGCTCACATGAGGAACATAGTCAACTTTCAATTTTCAGTTCAAGTCAGAAGTATCGGGAGCTCGTCTGAAGAACACGGTCAACTTTTAGTTTTCAAGTTCAAGTCAGAGGCAGCAGGATCCCACCTAAAGAATAGGGTTAACCTCCAGTTTTTTAGTTCAAATCGAAAGTAGCACAAGCCACCCGAAGAACAAGGTTTGCAAGCTCAAGTATACTCCAAGTTCAAGTTTATTTCAAGTGCAAGCAGCGGGGTGCCCCCCTGAAGAATAGGGTCAACTTTCAGTTTTCTTCAACTTCTAGTCAGCAGGATGCCCACTTGAAGAATAAGGTTGATTTTCTATTTCATGTTGAAGATTCAAATATAGATTCAAGGAAGATTCGAGACAAGAAGTGGATAGGTTCTTGCATTCTTCTTTTCTTTTGATGTAAATTTTGTTTTAGTTTTTGATGTAATGGCAGGGACCACAAACCGGAGCCTCGAATGGTACCTCACTGGACTCTCTCATCGTCTCAACATACACCATCACTTCATTCACTTTTGAACTACACGTAGCCCGATTCCTTTATAGCCGAGGACATGTACGCAACTCAGATATCAGGGCTTGGTCACACTATTTTATCCATCTTTATTTTATTTTTGAATAAGTGTCGGGTCAGAAATCAATTACGTCGCTTACTTGATTCTTTTCTAAAAAACACTTCGTGTTTTCGAGCAAAGAGGGGCAGCTGTAAGCACACAATTTTTGACCCATCACATTCTCAAGTTACTCTAGTATTTTATACATATTTAGTTGAGTTTATTCTTCCTATGATTTTTATTTTTAAAAATAGTCTTATTTATAATATTTCTCACCTTAATATATTTTTCAATTTAAATTAAGGTCCATTAGTATTTTTATAGTGATATTATTTTAATTTTACCATAACTTTAGCATATTTTCTCTACCTTTTTTTTACTTAACTGTAACATTTGAAAATACCAAAAATAGTTTCACTTTTAATTTTTAGTTTATTGAACCAATTAGGAATGATTTTACAAATATTTTATATTAATTTGGAAGAAAATTGGGTTTGTTAGTGAATTCTCAGCCTTTCTTAGCCAAAATTGAGCCCAATTTGGATCTTACCTTAGCCATTGCCCCCAAGCCCAACTGATCTTTTACCCAATCCCAAAACCCTAAGCCCCTTATTTTACACAAAAAGGACACACGTACACAGAAATAGACGGGGGGAAGAGACACAAAAAAAGATATAGGGAACGGATGGGAAAAGCTTCAAAGGACGGTAAAGGACGGTAAAAAACGATAGGTTTCTGGACAAAAATAATTTTTCTTGTCTTTTCTCCATGAACTTCAAGGCCACTAACAATCTTCGTCACATTTCCTCTTAACCTCTAATTTCCTACATCATGTGAACTATTTTTCACCAAAAAATTTTTATTAGCTAAGCATTTTCACAAACACCTTCTTTGCATGGTTTAACTAAGCTACCATTGAACCCAACTCCTAACTAGTTGTCATTTTCATCCATAACTCCACCACAAGCAGCCACAAAACATAAAAAATAGCCCCTCTTCGCATAGAAACAACAACTTGAATTGCTGCCCTTTTTGCCGAGAAACATCCCGAAATAACTCCGAATCACCTGTTACCATCATGTAGTTCGTTGGTTTTGTTTTTCTAGTTTAGTTTGAGTTTTTCGGCGAGCTTTGAGGTCGTCGGAGGTTGTTGTCCGAGATCTTTGTTTCAGTCACATGTCGAGGTATTCTTGATAAGTAGGGATTTTGACTACTTGTTTGAACCCATTTACTTTTGTTTTAGCTCAAAAATGCTTAAAGGTATTCTCGAAAACTGATAAAATGTACTTTCTTGCAGGAGTATTGGAAAATGAATCAACATGATAAAATTCGACTCGAGTGTTTTTGGACAAGGACTAAAACTAAGCAAAAAGTGGTACTCCATAGGCTATTATAAGTGATGGGGGTTCGTATTTTTGTAAGGCTTTTTGATACCTTTCTCACCAAGTATGGCGTCACTCACAAAGCCTCGACCCTCTATCACCCTAAGCAAGTGGTCAAGTGGAAGTCTCCAATAGGGAGATCAAGAGTATTGTATCAAAGACAGTGAATGCCAACCAGGCGGATTGGTCAAGAAAGCTTGATGATGCTTTATAGGCTTATAGGACAGCCTACAAAACTCCGATTGGGTTGCTCCATACCGGTTGGTGTTCGGGAAAGCTTGCTATCTTCCGGTGGAACTTGAGCATAAGGCCATGTGGGCTTTGAAAAAGTTGAACCTTGAATGGGATACCGCCGCCAACTTAAGGCTAACAAAATTGAATGAGTTAGATGAATTTCGGTACCATGCATATACAAATTCTTCCTTATACAAGGAGAAGATGAAGTACCTCCATGACAAGTACATCTGAAACAAGGAGTGTAAAGAAAGTGATTTTGTGTTATTGTTCAATTCTTGGTTACAGATGTTTCCGGGAAAGAGAAGTCAAACTGGAATGGCATGTTTGAGTTTGTTGGTGTGACACCATTCGGTGCATTGGACTTGAAAAATAAGAATGATGAAGTATTTAGAGTCACTGGACACCGGGTGAAGCACTATCTTGGAAAATTTGATGATGGCCACCTGGTGGCGGTTCTTCATGTCAAATGATTGGACCCACGTGTCTTTTTCTTCTTCTTTAGATATGTTTCATTTTGTGCTAACTAATTTTGAAGTGTATGCAGGAATGAGTGTGCTTTGCAAGGACTGTGGCAAGAAAAATGGCTAAGTGTTGAAAAAGTATGGACCGCACATTTATTGTGCGGACCGCACAAATTTGTATGCTACAGCTGTCAAGATCCAAAATCCATTAAACGCCGTGATGGCGCTGGACACCACTGTCAGGCAAGCCAACACTAAATAGTTAATTTAGTTCTTAGTTAACATTTTAGAAATCATAATTTCCTTTGAATAAATAGTGAATGATAGACTTTACAGAGTAAATAATAATTTTTTTTACAATTTCAATACTGAACAATTCATAATTACCCCAAAACCCGGTGACACAAGTACATGAGCATCAACTAGGAGAATAAATTAAATACAACATCTGTAACATAAGATGCAACTCACCTAAATCCCCGTATCAACCATGCCGCTGCACCCACGAGGCCACTAGACATACATGTGTCTGTACAATAAAATGTACAGCAAGTGTAGTATGAGTACGAATACAATGCGCACCTAGTAAATATCCATTCTAACCTCGAAAAAGTAGTGACGAGAGGTCGACTCCGAAACTTACTACGGCCACAATAATATACCGATAATATAATTAATCATGGATTTTATTTAAAGGACTACAAACTCAATAACATGAAACAAGCAAACAATTATTTTGTTAGTAGGAGATCTCAAAATTTATTTTCATCATTTATCAATTTATCTTAGGCCAGTGAGGAAATATCATTTATTATAAATGCCAAAGCTGATCGTAGGGGGATTAGGATTACTGAGGACAT
>MU697791.1:8618-20921 GCA_026770625.1 Nicotiana glauca | reverse complement strand
CAGGGAGTTATTTGTTGGATATTAGTATACCTTTCATCTATTTCTTCTATTTCATCTATTTCGTATTTCTTATACTGTTGCTATTGTGTTATGTTGTGTATTTTACGTGATTTTTAGTATGAGTCTATTGATATTACTAACTTATTGTCTTTCTTGTCTTTCTTGTTGATGTCTTGAGCCGAGGGTCTCCTGGAAACAGCCTCTCTGCCCACGGGGTAGAGGTAAGGTCTGCGTACATATTACCCTCCCCAGACCCCACTTGTGGGATTATACTGGGTTGTTGTTGTTGTTGTTGTTGTATAAATGCCAAAGCTATCAATTCAATCATGCACAAATCATACCGAGGTCGTACGGCTTGATCCAACATAATATCTAAACTGTGCACTATGGAGGGTCAAACGGCCCGAACCAACATATTAATATAAATTGTGCGTTGCTGAGGGTCGAACGGTACGAACCATAGATGCATCTATTAACCTGCCGAGGCAAACGACCCCCTCCCATGAGATTAGTGGAAATTTACCCCGTTCGCGGAATATAATTGCGACACGGTTACACATAGATTTCTTATGTTATCATAATATTCCTCAGTTCTTTTCAAAAATAAGAAGTTCAAATGAAAACCTTTAAAATCTTAAATTCCTCATTTTCAATTCTTTTCAATAAGATTATTACGCAACCTCAATCTTGCTCCTTCTCAAGGAAAACAATAACCATAAATCAAATAACAATATCAACAAGGCATGATGTAAACCTAACACTACCTGGATATAGGCATAGCTAGTAGCTACATACGGACTCTCGTCACCTCGTGCGTACTTAGCCCCCACAATTAGAAGCACATATTAGAGCAGTTCACCTATGGGGTTAATTCCCTCTTACAAGGTTAGAAAGCAGACTTACCTTGCTCCGAAGTTCCATAGCCAGCTCCCAAGCCTTTCAAACAACTCAAATCGGTGTCCAATACTCCAAAACTAGCCAATAAATGAGCAATTCCATAAATATATAGTCTAATACTCATTATAACCCTATTTACATTAATTTGCAACTCAGTTCGAAAAGTCGATAAAAATCACCCTCAGGCTCACGTGCCCGGATTCCAAAATTTTTCGAAAATAAACTTTACCCATAATCCCACAAACTCAAATATATAATTTATTTCCAATTCCATGCCCAAATTCGTGGTCCAAATTCAAAAGTACCAATATCTAGGTTTTTCTTCAAAATCCAAATTTCTAAAAAATTTCATGTCTAAGTCCACGTATAAACCATGTATTTAACTCACAACTAGTAGAAATCACTTACCACTTGATGATGATGGAACCCTTTCTCAAAATGCTCTCAAAAATCGCCTAAGCCCAAGTAGAAAATGAGCTAAGTTTTGGAATAAAAAGCCTTGCTCCAGACGCAGACGTTGCATTTGCGACGTCTGGCTCGCAATTGCAATGGTCGCATTTGCGACAAAGGCATAAAAAATGCGAGGCAAAGCCATCCCTGCCAAGGTCGAATTTGCAACCAAGTTTTTCGCAAATGAGAAGGGGACATCATCACAAAAGTGACCAACAGTTCGCAAATGCAAACCCCCCAGAAAATCCCACCCGCACAATTGTAAACCCTCCTCAGAAAACCTCAATTTTCGAGTCCTGTAGCCCAGACCCAAAAGCAGCGGAAACAACACCGTTTTTTCATCCAAAAATTGATCTGAAACCCACCCAAGGCCCTCGGGACCCCGTCCAATCACACAAACCAGTCCCATAACATAACACAAACTTGCTTGAGGCCTCAAATCACATCAAACAATGTCGAATTCATGAATCGCACTCCAATTCAAGCTCAATAAACTTTAACTTCAAACTTCCACATTTGATACCGAAACCTATCAAATCACGTCTGATTAACCTTAAAATTTTGCACACAAGTCACGTTCGACATTACGGACCAACTCCAACTTTCAGAATTAGAATCTGAACCCTATAGCAAAAAGTCCACTCTCGGTAAAACTTCTCAAAAACCTTCAAATTTCTAACTTTCGCCAAACGGCTCCAAAATGACCTACGGACCTCCAAATCCACTTCCGAATGCGCTCCCAATACCAGAACCACCATATGGAGCTATTCTTAGACTAGGGATCCCAAATGAACATTGATAACATTGAAATGCACTTCAATCCAAATTTATGAAATTCTTCCAAAATGTTAACTTCCACAATAGGCGCCGAAATACTCCCCGATCATCCAAAACCCGATCCGAACATATGCCCAAGTCCGAAATTATCATACGAACCTATCGAACCCTTCAAATTCCGATTTCAAGGTTGTTTACTCAAACCAACCTTAGTCAATTATTCCAACTTAAAGCTTTCGAAATGAGAGTTTTCTTTCCAAATAAACTCAGAACTTCCTGAAATTCAATTCCAACCATGCGTACAAGTCATAATACCTGAAGTTACGATTCTCATAGCCTCAAACCTTCTAACGACGTGCTAGAGCTCAAAATGACCGGTCGGGCAGTTACAACAACAAAGAGGAATTTACGGCCGCACAACTGGAGACCCAAAAATGCAACTCTCAAAGTTTGGAATAGAAGAGAAATTACAATTCTGCAGTCGTACTTGAAATTGTGCACTCCACACAAATTTCTACGACCGCAGTCACTTTTGTATGGACCACAGAGCTTCAGCTAGGGTGAAGTAAATAGTGCGGAACACACTCAAAATTGTGCGACCGTACTCATTTGCATTTTTGACCTAATATGGTCAACCTATAAATAGGGCCTCATAGCACTATTCACAACTTTACAAATTCTGAGTTCTTAAAGTCCTAAGCAAGCACAATGCACACAAATTGTGTCACACTCATCACATATTTCATCAGTCTAGATTTTTCCTTGCATCCTTCATCACTTGTATGTTCAATTCATGTTCAGATTTTTCAATTGTTCTTAGTTTTTGTTCTTTAGTAGCATCATTATTTTTAGACCTAAAATGTCAAATGCTCTTTATGTGTGCTTAAAATTATGTAGGTAATATCATATGCACTCATTGGTGGCTGGTAAATCATGTATAATGTTTAATTTTCCAATACCATGTCTATATTGTGCAAAAATTTGAAAAACCTAAGACAGTGCCGTGTGATTTTAAATTGTGCGGCCGCACAAGAAATTGCGCGGTCTATAGATCATGAGTTAGGGCACAATATTGAGCATGTAATGTACAGACCGCACTTAAAATTGCGGTCCGTAGAAAATTGTGCGGACCATATAAAAATGTCTGCAACCGCACTTTGAAACTTCAAAGGACTATTAGTCTGAGCCTGGTTTTGTGCGGCCGCATGAGGCAGTCCGTGGCCACACTCAATATTGTACGGTCCACACTTTCACTTCTGTGAACAATTTTATTTTTCTACAATTATTAACTACTTTTGGACTTATCTGAATCCTGTGTCTATGAAGTGCAGACAACGGTGCGATCTCGTGGTAGAGGCGATACATCAAAAGGGAGGGGTAAGCCCTCCCGAGGCGGAGGCCGAGACAAGAGCAACCTACCACTTTCTATCCAAAAAGCATTAAACAAGAAGGTAACTGTCAACAGAGTCCCAGAACCTTCTGAATCCAATGAACATCTCCCATCTAGGGAATACTCATAGGGAAACTCTGTGCAAGCATAACCCGATGCATAATCCCAACAAAAACAGCTACTGGGTAAACTACGACTGAGAGATGAACCCTCCTTCTTTGCTAGCTCTTCTGAGGGCTCGGAAGAGGATAGCCAAGATTCAGAGCCTTCTTCCTCACCTGCAAAACCTATTCCAGTAGATGATGATGGTGATGATGTTCCTGATGATAGTAGAGGAGATGACACTAGAGAGGTAGAAGAAGAAAGAGATATGGGAAGATAGATTTGTGAGCTTGACAGCCTTCACAAAGTTTAGAGAATGGTGGCCTTAGAGATCGCTCACACTTGACGGCAATTCTTAGTGAGGGACTTGCATAAATACAATTCAAATGTCCTTAGTCAGTTCAGGGAGCACAAGGGGTGGATGTGGTTTACCCAGAGTGTTATGGATGCCAATGGGCACTTGGTATGTGAATTCTATGCCGATGTGGAACACATCAAGGTACCAAAGTGACCAAAGTGAGGAATTTGAGGGTCAGATTCGATCAATGCACTCTGAACACTTACATGGGATTCGAGGAGGTAGAGGCAGTCCAGTACATAGAAAAGCTTTCTATGGGTGATGCAGATCGCCCTTGTTTAGTAGAGATCTTGGCAGCTCTAGGTTCACTACCACCCTGTATCACAACGCGGGTTTCATTGCATGGGCCACCCTCAATTTTGAAGCAAAAGGGTGGCAAACTTTTGTGTGCAGCCAGATATACCCGAGCTGGAATAAGAACAATCTTCCACTCCCCCAAGCAGTTTTAGTGGAATCTATCATAGCCGGGTACCCAATCAATATGGCTGCTATCATGTCGGTCAACATGTCAGTGGTTGTCTGAAAAGGAGAAATCTCCTATCCATATCCTAACACCCTTACAGATACAAAGGTGGACCAGAGGAGCTTTGATGCAAAGGTGCAGGCCAAAAAGCCCTTCTCATGGTACTCTTTACAAGGTTCGAGAAACCCATAGTTCAAGGTTAAGGCAACTACCACCGGTGGCCAGTCTGATGAGCCAATGGTGGTGGTTATAGATTCAGCTGCTGAGCTTTCTACAGCTTCTATGCCTTCTACAGCTACCATGCCTTCCACGGCAACCGGTCCTTCTACTGAGACAACTAACTTGTCACCACCTCCATATTCTAGACCATCTATATCAGTACCAGTGCCTGCCTCATCCAATCTCACTGCGCTGTGAGTCTCCCAGAAATTGGTAAGTCTCAAAAACTAATGAAGACGACAACTTCAAAGGTGTCTGACATATCCAATACTATTGCAGCACAATCTTCTGCCCCAACAACATCACAGGTATATCCGTTAGTAGAGGAAACATTGAAGAAGATTCTGGAAAACCAATAGACCATTATGGATACTCTGGTGTCACATGGGGGAGTCATTGAGGAATTAGGCAAACAGGTGAAGAAGATGCAGAAATCTAAGGCTTCGAAGAAATCAGTGGATAGATTGAGAAAAGAAGAGGCCAAGATAGCATCTGATGGGGATATACCACTTGATCTGCTGATGTAGTTAGTACCAGCAACACCATCAGTACTTGAGGCATCAAAGGCAGCAGCTGGCCAGTCTGAGGAGCCAGAGCTTGCTGCCCACAATGCTGAGGAAGTGCTTCAGATGTTCACCAACCCCGTTGTTCCCCGAGTAGAGGATGATTAGATCTAGTTGGCAGAGCCCGAGGGTGCTGATGATGCCATGCACACTAAGACCACAATGGGAGTTCTCTTCACTCTCTACCCTTCCTTATGCTAATTTTTGTTAAGCATTGAGGACAATAATTATTCTAATTAAGGGGGTGGTCTATTTTGGGTGGTTTTCTATGACAATGTCCAGTAATAACTTTAATACTCTTTTTTTCCTTTTATCTTTATTCTCTTTCATTATGTATATATTCCTCCCTCTCTTTCGATGTATTCTATTCCCCGCAGTTTGTATATTCATTTGTATTACTTTCAATAGTTTATTTCATATTTTCTTTAGTTTTTTTCTCAGTAGTATAACTTCTTATTTACTTTAATGGCTTTCTTTTGATTCGGTAGCTTCTTTTTATGTTTAAGTGAGCAATAAGCCTTTGGTTTTTCTTAATGCCACCGTTCTTTCCAAAGGTGGGTTTTGTGTGAACCGGATGGCTCTTCCCAACGATGGATGATATGAGAACCTTCTTAAGGAATTGAGTATGTTTTGTTTAGGTAAAAATAGTAGTTAATGAATAAAAAGGGTCAAGCACACTTCACTTGGTATCAACATATTTAACTACGACCTTATGGTTAAAAATAAGTTCTTGGCAAGAAATAACTCTAATTAGTGACCTTTAGACTCTTGTGTGACTTGAACAATCATCGAGTGGTTTAGTTGAACCATTAGTGATTTTCAATCTTGAATATAGTTGTTTTGGGCCCTCGACTCTATCATCTTTAATGATCCAATTGTGTGAGAAGTGATATTTGTGTTGCAAGTCCAAGTACCCATGCGAATGATCTACAACTTTTCCCGAATGTGTTTCTAGGCAAAATTCTAAGTTTTCCTTGGCATGAGAAGTGATTGTAGGCTCTACTTATCCTGCTTTAAATGTTCCATATCCCACCAATATTGCTATCCCTAGTCAAACCATTTGAGCCTAAGACCTTTCTCATTTGATAGCCACGTTACAAGCCTTTACCCGTTTGTAGTGACCCTCTCTTGGCACCCTAGCTTTCCTTAACACTCTTGAGAAGTAATTGGCTAAAATATAAGTTTGGGGGAGAAAAGAGGAGTTTGAAAGAGGTATAAAGGCACAAAAAGAGAAGAAATGAAGAAAAGGAAAGGCAAAGAAAAAGAAAGAATGAAAAAAAGAAAAATGCAAAAAGAAAGTGAATAAAGTGAAGAGTTGAAGAGATTCAAAAAAAAGCAATGATGCAAAGCATGGAGAAAATGAACACCATGACCGAAAAAGAGTGATGTTAAGTCTCTCTAGTTCCCCTAAGGAAAAAGATAATGACTCGAAGAGTCGGCAAAACATGAGCCAAAAAGAGAAAAATGGAGTGCTTAAGGAAAGATGAACCCTTTTCTAATCAAACATTCCCTACCCTTGTCCAATAAGGCTTAATTTACATTCTGAAAAAGCCCTACGTGATTTCAAGCCGGGTGAACTTACATTAGTGGTGATTTACATGAGAGTCAAGCATATGGTACTTAGAGCCGTACTTTTGACTTTCTTTTGAGAGAGGTGAGCGAACTTTTCACAAATCATTGAATTGAGTGCTATATTCTTAAGTGACATTTGCTAACGGAGAGTAGAGGAGGGGGAGTTAAGATCCACAACGACCTACATGAAAGAGCGAGCTTCCTTGATGAATAAAGTTAACTCTTGATGATCTAGTGTCACATTAGAACTATTGTACTTAAAAAGTTAAATCATTACATTGTTGATAATTCATAATTGTTGTGGGTAATTGTTGGTCCCAATTGATATGTGTTTGATTCACCTTAGGCTAGCTGAAATAGATCTTTTCTTGTGGAGGTAGGAATTACCTTATTTGCTTGAGGACAAGTGAAAGCTTAAGTTTAGGAGAATTGATAAGTAGGAATTTTGACTACTTATTTGCACCCTTTTACTTATGTTTTAGCTAAAAAATGCTTAAAGGTATTCTCGAAAACTGATAAAATGTGCTTTCTTGCAAGAGCATTGGAAAATGAGCCAACGAGATGAAATTCAAATCAAGAAGAATTATTTTTGGACGAGGATTAAAACTAAGCAAAAGGTGGCAAAGTGCGGACCGCAGAATTTCATCTACGGCCGTAGAATGCGAAGGAAATTTGACAGTGCTACTTTGCAATGTGTGGACTGCACAGTAATTGTGCGGCCGTAGAAAAGGAAGATTAGAGAGTTCGAACTTGAAGTCTATCGAGAAGTGCGGACCGCACTATTACTGTGTGGTTGCAGAAGTCCAGAGTGCGACCGCACACAGCATTTTGTGATCCACAGAGGCTAGAGAAGTGGGGCCGCAATTCAGAATTGTGCCGCCGCAATTTAGAATGTTGCAATCGTAGAAGTCTCTCCTGTCAAGCTCAACTTCAAAGTGCGGGCCACACACAGAATTGTGCGGCCGCAGAACCTCCAAAAGGGCAATTTTGTCTGAAATTTTCAGCCATGTACAAATAGTCTTTTTTGTCAAAATTAGGTTAAGTTTGAACTTCCGAAAGTAGAGAGCCGTTTTTATTTACTGGTTTGGGAAATTTTACAATAGCTTGTCGAATTTACATTCGATTTTTATCTCTTTATCACTTAATATGAGTTTAATCTTCTTTTCATCTTTAATTTCTTCTTTTTTATCTATGAGTATCTAAATTTCTAACTAGGGTTGTGACTCAACCCTAGTGTGGGTACCTAATGGGTGTTTGATCTAGGGTTGTTTATGGTTGGGTGTATGATATTTAGCCTAGTTCTTGCTTTAATTATAGAATTAATGGTTGCAAATATTGATTCAAGCCTATTTGACCTAGTCTCTACTTGACAAAAAGTGATTGAGTCTAGGAAAACTTACCAAACAAAAAACTAGGGTGACCTCAAGAAATTAATAGTCCCAATTAAAGGGTTGAATCTAGAGATAGTAAAACTCGACTTGAGCACCTATCAACTATTTTGTGAATTACCCATTTGGTCTTGAGAAAGCTAAATTGGAAAAAACCACACTATTACCGAGAGGTATTGAGTGGGTAATTGTGTGTTTATTGCTATATTATGCCCCGACTGTCACGACCCAAACCGATGGGCCACGACGGGCACCCGGTACCTTACTCAACCGAGTACCAATATAATGTATCTTTTCATGTCATACTATCACAGATAACTGAGCTAGAAGGTTGCCGTGAGATAAGTAGAACAAAATATATGATACCAACTTATACATAAGATATACGAGCCTATAAGCCAAAAATAACCACTCGTATACTGAACATAGGCCGAAAAGGCCATATAATCTTTTATGTACATGAAATCTATCTACAAGCCTCTAAGAATACATAATTTTCATAAAGGTCGGGACAGAGTCGCGCCATACCAAAAAATACGTTCTAAGTCATACTAACCAAACAAGCAACTCCGAAGCAAATGCATCACACCAACATCTTCCACGGAGCTGATAACCTACTTGGAGGGCTCTCGACCTGTCTATCGGGACCTGCAGGCATGAAACGCAGTGTCCCCAGGAAAAAAGGATGCCAGTACGAATAATGTACCGGTATATAAGGCACATAAATATGTACATAACAGACATGGAAGAAATATAGAGTAAATGACTCAACCTGTAAGTCTGGATAACTCTGTAATTCATGAAATAATTATAGTGTCATGCATATGTGTATGAATGCCATGTCGTGCACAAATACATGTGGTCATAACATCATCAAGCCTCTGTGGGCATCTCATCATATCATCTCGGCCACTGTGGGCAAAATCATCAACATATACCAGTTGATCAGGTGGTGGTGCGTATATAACGTCATAACCTTTCCTATATCCCCCCCCACATATATATATGCGTATATAACGCCATCTGTTCATGGGCCAATGTGCACGTATAAATGCATGAAATGCATATGAAATACGTTAATAAAATCTATCGGTACGTCATAAGACCATTATGCATCTGATTGATATCATGAAATAAACTTTACCAACTTACGTATTTTTGAGACCCATGAACAAATGATAGAATAATATGACACATGGAAAATCAAGAACATAAGAATCTCTAGTATTTCTATGAATAGAGTTATTTATGGAGGTTGTGCATTTGCTCGTTTTGTTCATATCGTATAGATCATGCAAAAAAGAAAGAAGGGACAAACTTAACATAACTGAACCGATTCTCTTTTGCTAAAACATGTAACGGAGGATCGAAGTAGGAAATAATCCGTATGATATTCTTGAAGAAAGATTGTACCGTACTCCCTTAGAATTGCAAAATCTCGTTGCTGTAACATTACGTAGTCTCGTATGATCTTTATAGTAGAATCACGTTGCTAATATTTTGAATAAGTTGCTGCATCTTTCCTTTGAATTTCATCACAATATTGTGTTTGCCTTTTGTTGAAGTTTCATCCGTATGCTTGTTCTAATTTCACAAAGTCATAAGACTTTCTTACTTTATGAATTAAGAAAGGACTCCGTAATAACATTTTCCACCCAAAATGAGATACGGATGTAAGTAATGACACCACCTCCTTAGGCAAGATATTGTTGGCAATTTGCTGCCACAATTCTATGATCCCACGTGGAAGTAGTGTCCCCTAATGATTAACACACTTTATACAACTTACTATCATGTTCATGTGGTACCTTATATGGTACTAGTCCATAAATATGTGGTATTATAGCTTGGACTGTATTTTATCCAAAATGTGAAATTTTGACAAAACTCATTTTCTTTGATTCGCTTACCTTCTCACTTTCATTAATTTATTGGTCACTTTTTGAAATAGCATAATACTTAAAACCACAAAAATAATCTTATTCCCGAGCTTACGTCGATTAACCTACGACAAAACTTTAACATACGAAGATATGGGATGTAAAATCTCATTTTTGAGCTTTTATCAATTTACTCATGGCATACTTTCACGTACGAAAACATGAGGTGTAATATCATTCCCCCTTTTGGAACATTCGTCCTCGAATGTTGACTGATGGAACTATCATTCTCATAACCCAGAGCTCTTACGAATACTTTAATACTCTTCTTTCTATTTAGGCAACTTTTCTTTAAATAAATCTAAAGGCCAGGGCATTCCCCCCTTTAGGCCTCTTTCTCGTACGGTCTGTGGTCATAATTCTTCCAATCTTGTAACTCTTGCTACCTTCTATCATGCAGTCTATACAACTTTTTCGTTGTATGTGTGCCTATGCGACTCTTCTATCCTCTTTCTTCTGGCTTTTAGCCAATCTCTAGGCCTTATTTCGCAAATATATATAGAGCTTGATACAATGTGCCTTTGGACATCTGTAGGTATACTGAAGTTATTTTCTCGGTACTTTGTCAAACTTACGAATATTGTTATACCTTATTTCATAGATCCGCTTATCAATTCGTATGACTTTACAGCATCTAGGTAGGTCATACTATACCATAACTCTTAATTCGATTTATCATTACTAAGGTCTGCTGCCAAACTCCAGGTTACTTTCGTTACTTATGCCATATGTATAAATCTAAGTCCTTTAATGCTTCCTCATTACTTGTTCATCTTAAGAATGATGGCCTAATCTCACCTCATACTTTGTGACCTTTGTCCATCCACTATTGACTCACCTTAATGTTGATCTATCATCTACCACTGATAACTTGATCTCTTATGTAACACTGCCGCTAGGGCTTACGTCTTATCAGGGACATTTGGAGTAAATAGATTGATCTATCTAGGGGCAATACTATACTTCCATAATCGTATTTTATAGCATCCCAATATGATTCACCTTACATGGGTATTTTAATCCTGTACAATTCATAAAATCCTCTTCAAGTCATTACTCCATCGAAGGCCCAAACATTATCCTTTATCTATCACAATCACACCCTAATTCCACTCTAGATGCTATTAGTCATAGATTTCTTTGAGTTCATTCAGACTATACTGAACTTTCTATAACTTAGAGAAACCATTAGCTCACTTGTTTTCATGGGCTTAACCTCGACGACTTATCCATTCTCGTTACCTTCTTACTCGCCCTTTCTCATCCTTACTCTTGTCATAAAACCTCGTCTCTTTACTATACTTTAGCTTGCGACCTCTACGTATCTATTTATACTATTCGAAACTTTCCTTCAACTTGCTTGCACCATAAATTCTCTTATGTTTTTCTAGAACATCAAGCGAGACATAACATCGTCTCTAACTCTTCTTTACTCTCTTGGCTAAATCTCTCGGTACCTAGAAACCATAGGCTGGAAGATATGCCACTGACGATGTCGCTATCATTCCTGGATATTGAATCCCCGTGCTTCTAGCCTTCTATTTGAAGTATGGACTATTCTCAACCTTCTACTTTTGAGTATCTCGTACATTGTTCGCCTTTACCTTACTTACCTTAAAGTCTCACTTCACATCTTCTATATCTTTCATGACCTCCCCTCCACATAGGTATAATTCACATCCGCGTCTTGAAATCTCTATACAATCTCTTGAGAGCTTCATACTAACTTCTTATGAGGTTGGTACGTTTCTAACTAGCTTTATCATAGGGCCGTTATAGAATCTGTGAGCACGTGATTTTTGCCCCAAGCAAAATGTTCCAAAATATAGGCAAAAATGATTTTTGAATTTGTGTGGCAATTTGTTGATAATTATTTGTTTAATAATAACTCATGAAATAAGTAGAAATACTAGGGACTTTTTCTAATTTTTGAAAGGAAAAACAAAACAAAATACCATTTTTGTATTAATTAGAAAATACCAAAAAATAGAATTAATTACTCTTTAATTTTAGAAAATCAGGAAAAATTAAAAGAAAAATACAAAGAAAATACAGAAAAGAAAAGAAAATATAATATAAATACGAAAATACAAGAAAATACAAAATAAAATACAAAATATAATATATAGTACAAAATACAATTGGGCCAAATAACAAATTCAGCAGCCCAAATGAATTAATACA
>MU697790.1:0-20406 GCA_026770625.1 Nicotiana glauca | reverse complement strand
CGCTTCTGCGGTCCAAGAGCCGCAGAAGCGGTTATGACAGAAGCAGCAGATGTTGCCTCTTTTCAATTTCTAGCTTCGCTCGAACCTCGACCATTTGACGCTCGGGGCTCCCGAGCCCCGTCCGAACATACTGACAAGTCTGAAATCATGAGGCGGACCTAGTCGAACCTTCGAAACACCCAAAATAATTTTAAATCACGGAATGGGACCCCAAAACCAATTAATCGAATCTAATGAACTTCAAGTTCTAAATTTTCTACCAACGGGTCAAAACGCCCTTTAACTACCCGGATTGACGCCAAAATTTATGGGTAAGTTTTATATGATATTTCAGACTCGTACCAAGTGTCGGAATCAAAATCCGACCCCGATAACTATAAAAACAATAGTTTCTTAGTTTATTTAATTATTTGAAACTTAACTTAACAATTTTTACAAAAAATTCCATTACTCGGGCTAGGGACCTCGGAATTCGATTCCGGGCACACGCCCAGGTCCCATATTTTTCCACGGACCCTCAGAAATTGTTGGATCATGATTCTGGGTCCGTTTTCCCAAAATATTGACCGAAGTCAAACTTGGCCTTTTTGAAGATATGAAATGAAGCGAATGAGCTTATTCTTGCCCGAAATTCTTCTAACTTCCGAACCACCCGCCCCCGCAAGTCGTAATTCAGCTAAAGCAAATGCAAAAAGTATTATTTAAAGGAACGGGGTTCGAGAATGCAAAATGACCAGTCGGGTCGTTACAGGGCCCATGAAATCAATGCCCCAAACATCAAAAATATCCACCTCGAGAATTGTATTGAGAGGCATTTCATCCCTCTTTGAAATCCCGCTGGCTCTTTGGCATGCATCACATCTCTTCACCAAGTCGCTAGCATCTTTAAACAATGTCGTCCAATAGAAACCGCAGCTCAGAACCTTTGACACCGTCCTCACCCTCCCCTCCCCCCACATGATGGCCACCATAGGGAGAAGAGTGACAAGCATCCAATATGTTCATTTGTTCACTTTCCAGTACACATCTTCTTATCACCCCGTCCGTACAAATTTTAAACAAATACGGATCATCCCAATAAAAATCCATGTTGTCCCGCTTGAGTTTCTTCCTTTGGTTGGAAGAGAGCTCACACGGGATATTACCGGTCACAATGAAGTTGGCGATGTCTGCGAACCAAGGTATGTCACACATAGAAACGGACAGAAGCTGCTCGTCGGGGAAGGTATCATTTATCTCAACACCATTGCATGGTCTCCCCTCTTCCTCTAGCCGGGACAAATGGTCCGCAACTTGATTCTCTAGATCAAATTCCTGAAGGAGTAGCACCAATCTCATCAATATTGCTTTCGAATCCTTCTTACTCATCAAATACCGGAGGGCTTCATGGTCCGTATGTATGATCACCTTCGCCCCCAGAAGATAAGGTCGAAATTTCTCCATTGCAAACACAATAGCCAATAGCTCTTTTTCTGTCACCGTGTAGTTTCTTTGGGCCTCATTCATCGTTTTGCTAGCATAATACACAGGATGGAACATTTTATTGATTCTTTGGCCTAGCACCGCACCTACTGCCACATCACTCGCATCACACATAGTTCAAAGGGCAATTCCCAATTAGGTGCGGTGATGATAAGAGTTGTGGTCAACTTGTGTTTCAATAGCTCAAAAGACTCCATGCACTTCTCATCAAAGACAAACTTGACATCCTTTTCCAACAATTTGCAAAGCGGGTTCACAATTTTCGAGAAGTCTTTAATGAATCACCGGTAGAAGCCGGCGTGACCAAGAAAACTCCTCACCCCTTTGACAGAAGTAGGGGGAAAGCCTTGAGATAACCTCAATTTTTGCCTTATCGACTTCAATTCCATGTTTTGAGATTTTGTGACCCAATACAATACCCTCTTGCACCATAAAGTGATATTTTTCCCAGTTGAGTACAAGATTGGATTCTTCACATCTTTCCAACACCCTATCCAAGTTCATTAAACATTCCTGAAATGAATCCCCCACCACGCTAAAATCATCCATGAAGACCTCCAAGATATCCTCCACCATGTCGGTGAAAATTGCCATCATACACCTTTGGAAGGTCATCGGGGCATTACAAAGTCCAAACGGCATTCTCGAGAAAGCGAATGTGCCATACGGACATGTAAAGGTTGTCTTTTCTTGATCCTCCGGGGCAATGAGAATTTGATTGTACCCCGAGTAGCCATCTAGAAAATAATAAAAAGCCCGGTTCGCAAGACGATCGAGCATTTGGTCCAAGAATGGTAGTGGGAAATGATCTTTTCTTGTTACCTTGTTAAGCTTTCTATAGTCCATACACACTCTCCAACCCGTAACCATCCGAGTAGGAATCAACTCATTGTTGGCATTAGTTACGACCGTCATTCCACTCTTCTTTGGCACACATTGGACCGGAGATGTCCATGAACTATCTGAGATTGGGTAAACCACATCGGCGTCCAACCACTTGACCTCTTTCTTTACCACCTCTTGCATAGCCTCATTTAATCTTCTTTGATGTTCAAGGGACGGCCTTGCATCCTCCTCCAAAATGATATTGTGCATGCAAAATGTGGGGCTTATCCCCTGAATATCCGCCAATGTCCATCCAATCGCCTTTTTGCGCTTTTGAAGAACCGCCAAAGGGGCGTCAACCTGCATGTTAGTTAGGCACGAAGAAAGAATAACAGGTAAAGTAGAATTTGAACCCAAAAAATCATATCTGAGGTGTAGAGGAAGTGGCATAAACTCCAACACCGGTGGCTCCTCAATGGATGGCTTGGTTGGGGGAGTTTTGCGATTCTCTAGATCCAAAGATAGCTTTCTAGGCTTATATGAATATGAACCCATGCCATGCAATGCATTCACGCACTCCACTCTTCCGGCATCATCATTGAAATCCATGTTAAGAAGCACATCCTCAAGAGGATCTTCAACATTCATCAATGCACTTGTGTCATCCACTATCACGGCTGTGACAATGTCCACAAATGAACATACCTCCGTGCTATTGGGTTTCCTTATTGATTTGCATACATGAAATACCACTTTCTCATCACCCACAGGAAATGTCAACTCCCCAGCTTCAACATCTACCAATGCCTTCCATGTACCTAGGAAAGGTCTTCCAAGAATGATTGGCACCTCAAAATCCACCTCGGAGTCCAATATCACAAAATCCGCCGGCAATATGAACTTATCAACACGAAAAAGGACATCATCAATTATGCCCAAGGGACGCTTCATTGATCGGCCCGCCATTTGAAGTTGCATGGAAGTTGGTCTAGGTTGACCAATCCCTAGGGTCTTGAAAACCGAATAGGGCATCAAGTTAATACTAGACCCCAAGTCACACAAAGCTTTAGCGAACTCCGCACTACCAATAGTGCAAGGGATAGTGAAAGCTCCGGGATCCTCGAGTTTTGGGGCCATAGAATGATCAATAGAAATCACTTGATGTGTCATCTTGATTGTTTCACACTCCATTGACCACTTCTTGGTAACCAAATCCTTCATAAATTTTGCATAACCCGGCATTTGTTCAAGGGCTTCCACTAATGTCACATTTATGGTAAGACTCTTCATCATTTCAATGAACTTCTTGAACTGGTTGTCTCCTTTTTGCTTTGCTAGCCTTTGTGGGTAAGGTGGAGGATGCCTAGGCAAGGGTGCCTTGGCTTTGGGCACCACCGGCTCGGGCATATCAATTACGTGTTCCCTAGACGGGTTCACGGCCTCTTGTGTCTCCTCCTCAATATCATTAATATCAATCCGCACATCGTTGTTCACATTGGGTTCCACTACATCTTCAACCACCAAAGGCATACCATCATCACGCAACTCATCTTCATCAACCATAACTTGATTTTCTCTTGAGGCATGCACATCACCGCCTCTTCCACTTCGCGTGGTCAGCACCATCACATGATTGTTGTGCCCACCCTTAGGGTTTACTACCGTGTCACTTAGTAGGGCACCCTGTGGGAAAGTATTTAAAGATTGAGAAATTTGACCAAGTTGCACCTCCAAGTTACGGATGGAAGTGTTGTGTGAAGCCAATTGAGCATCGGAGTCTTGGTTCTTCTTCATCATTTGCTCAAACATAACCTCAATTCTCCCAAAATCATTTCCTGAAGAACTAGACCCTTGAGATTGAAACGGTGGGAGGTTGTTCGGTTGTTGAAACATCGGTGGCCTTTGAAAGCCTTGCCCCCGATTACCATGACCACCATTGTTGTTCTACCCACCTTGACCACTATTGTTGTTCCAATTTTTGTTGTTGTTTCTGTTCCAATTTCCACCATTGTTACATTGATTCCCCCAATTGTTGTTTTGGTTAGTCCAATTTCCGCCTCCTTGTTGATTGCCCAATTTCCTTGGGGTCGCCATTGTTGATTTCTCTGGTTTCCTCTATTTCCTTGGTAGTTATTAACATATTGACAATCTTCACTTTGCTCATCATAGCACTCGTTCGAATAACCACCACCATCATCATAGTTATCACAGTTTTCTTGAGGTTGTTGCCCTCTTTGCCTTCTTTTCATCATATTCATTCATTCCATGGCATTGACTTTGCGCGAGTTTTGAACTTGTTGCAATTGCGCCTTCGCCAATTGGTTCATTGTTGTTGTGAGTTCGGCAATGTCTTGGCCGTGATCATGCAACTCCTTATGCAAATGTATGAAATTAGGGTCACCTTGAGGAATGTTTGCCCGGCTTTTCCATGTCGAAGAAGTATCGGCCATTTCATCTAACACATCACAAGCTTCATTGTACGGGAGCTTCATAAAATTTCCACTCGCCAATTGGTTCACAATACATTGGTTGGTTGTGTTGATGCCCTTATAGAAAGTTTGTTGAATCATCACATCATTCATATCATTGTTTGGACACTCTTTAACCATAGTTCTAAATCTCTCCCATATTTCATGCAAAGGTTCCGTCGGCTCTTGTTTGAAAACCAAAATTTCATCACGGAGCGCCACCATGTGACTTGGAGAAAAGAACTTGGCAATAAATTTATCCGCCAATTCATCCCACGTTGTGATGGAATGATTTGGAAGTCTTTCTAACCAATCCAATGCTTTACCCCAAAGAGAGAACGGGAAAAGCCTCAATCTCAAAGCATCCTCTACCACGTTTGTTTATTTACTCCCCCAGCAAGTATCTACGAACCCATTCAAGTGCTTGTATGCATTCTAGTCGGAGGCGCCCGTAAAATACCCTCTCTATTCGAGCAAAGTCAACATAACATTGGTGATTTGAAAATTCCCCGCCCGGATTCGGGGAGGGACTATGGCACTTGCATAATCCTAGTTTGGAAGGACTCTTGGAGCTACTCTTGGTGTAGGCGGAGGAGGGTCTGATACGTTTTCATTTGAATTAGCATTTGCATTGGCATTTCGTCCTCTCCTTGGAGCTTGAGGTAATACATCTTCTTGTTCAAGATCCTCAACCTCCTCCCCCGCGACCACGTTGCCAAGAGGGTCATTTCCGTTTAGAGCCATGTGTACCTGATGGATCGACACAAATACAGTTAGTAAAAATAAGGAAAGAGAAGCTAAACACAAAACTAGCTACACAGATAGTCAATACCGTAAGCTCCCTGGCAACGACGCCAAAAAGTGATCGCTTCCAACTCGACCTTACACAATGGTAGGAAGAGCGAGTGCTACAGCTTTTACCCGAATAGTGGTATTGGGGTCGATTTTTCCACAGAGAGCTTGGAGTGGAGCTGCGTATATGTCTAGACTAAGAATGCGTTTGTGCTTCTAATTGCACTCCTAACATTTTTGGGTTTTCTTTTATCAACTACTATTATCAAATAAGGATTAGGACTAAAGTATGCTAAAAGGATATTTTCTAAGTTATAATTAAGATAGAGAAATGCACTAGGGTCGTGGCATCACCTAGGTAGTTAACTAACTGGTAGAAACTACTAATAATAGATTGACATATTTGGGATCAATGTGATAACCATTGCACAATTGTACCCACTCTCACACCTCTCGGTAGAAAGAGCGATTTTGCCCAACTGCCTCTCTCGAGACCAATTGGGTAGGCCAATTAGACCAAGCAACTAGGGTTCAAGTAGGGTGATTACTCTCTCTAGATTTAACCCATTAATTGGGACTACCATTTCTCATGGGTCCATCCCAATTCTTTGTTGGGTCAATTTTGGGTATATAGACTCTCTTTCTCAAGAAGAATCAAAACCCACTAAGCTAGAATCAATGTTTGCAACCACCAATCCTTAATTAAAGCATAAAATTAACCCAAATAACAAACACCCAATATCAATCTATCATTAAGAAGCAACACCATCAATTACCCACACTAGAGTTGAGCCACAACCCTAGCTAATGGGTTTAGCTAGACATAATTAAATGAGAAATACAAGAAATAGATGAAGAACTAAGCATATTAATTAATTGCTAAAGTTAAACTACAAGAATCTGTGGAAGAATTAATGCTAAAATGCCCAAAATAGGCTAAAACACGTTCTCACGAGCGCAGCTCTTGTTCAGAATATAAAACTTAACCTAAAAATTGTAAAATGTCCTATTTATATCGGGCTGGAAAAACTGGACAAAAATACCCCTGCGGGGTCAGTGCGGACCGCACAAAAAGGTAGCGCGGCCGCGTCGGCTCTTGGACTCTTCAACTCTGCTCTCTGAAGTTGGGACAGCGGATCGCGCAGAAATGTAGCACGGTCGTGGTGTGAAGCTGGCGCGGACCGCGTATAAATGGAGCGCGGCCGCGCGGACATATTTTGCCAAAAGT
Source organism: Nicotiana glauca (assembly GCA_026770625.1). Taxonomy (NCBI): domain Eukaryota; kingdom Viridiplantae; phylum Streptophyta; class Magnoliopsida; order Solanales; family Solanaceae; genus Nicotiana; species Nicotiana glauca. Next base: position 13,611 of record MU697790.1, on the reverse strand, counting down.
CCATCTCTCTGAATCTCATCCATGCAGACCACACTGATTTGTAGCGCGGCTGCGTGGAGCTTTTCCTTGCAATTGTAAGCCTCTGAACTACACTTGTGCAGACCGCATAGAAATGGAGCGCGGCCGCGCAAAATGCCCTTGAAGTGAACCAGTCTCTGAATCTCCTAGCGCGGCCGCGTGGCGAATCAGTGCGGTCCGTGCTAGGTCTTCTTGTTCTCCACTTCACTTGGTCTTTGACACTTGGCATGTTTCACTCCGTTTTGAGCCGATCTTTGACATTTGTCATCTTGTCGCTCAAACCTGCAATCAAGCACAACTTGTAAGCATTTTGGGACTATTTTGTGGCAATTCATAACAAAATCAATAGCAAGTAGGGGTATAATCATGTTAAGATCCTAACTTATCACACCTCTGGCCACTTGCCTTTTGATTCTTTGGGTTTTTTTTCAGTTGTTGATAATAACTTTATTTGTTGATTCAACTTGTCCATTGGCCACTGAATGATAAGGTGTCGAGGTAATCCTTTTAATTTGCCAACTTTGAAAAATTCGGTGATTTGTGCACCTATGTATTGCGGGTCATTATCACACACGAACTCTTTTGGAACTCCGACATATGATGTTACGCCAAACGAAGTCTATGACCTCTTTTTCTCATACGTGTTTGAAGGTCCCTGCTTCTACCCACTTAGTAAAATAGTCAATAAATACTAATAGAAATCGTACCTTGTCTTTGGCTTGTGGTAGTGGACCTACGATATCCATCCCCCACTTTATAAAAGGCTATGGTACAACAACCGAATGTAATAATTCAGCTGGTAGATGCATGTTGTTACCATATCTTTGGCACTTCTCACATTTAGCCACAAAAGTTTCCATCTCTTCTTCCATTTTTAGTAGTAATAGCGTGCTCTGATTATAGTTTTTACCAAAGATCTTCCTCCAATGTGATTTCCACAATATCCCTCGTGTATTTCTTTCATCACGTATTCCGTTTGAGAAAGTCCAAGACATCTTGATAGAGGGCCACCAAACATTTTTCGATATAAATTTCCCCGATCTAAACAATAACGAGCAGCCTTTTGACGAAGTGCCTGAGCCTTTTTCTTATCTTCATATAGTATTTCGTGCTGCAAAAAATTAACAATCTCGTTTCTCCAATCCCAAGTTAGATTATTGTAATTTACCTAGTTTTATCTTGATCAAGAACTGAATGAAATAAATGTATTACAGAAGTATTTTCTTTATTTGTTACTTCTGCAGCGGATGCAAGATTAGACAAAGCGTCTGCCTCGGCACTCTTCTCTTGGTATCTGCATAACTTTCCAAGTTTGGTATTGTCTAACTACGTCCCGTGCCTTTTCCAGGTATTGCTACATCCTCACCTCTCTAGCTATATAAATCCCCCGCATTTGGTTAACTATGAGCTACGAATCGCTTTTGATTACGACCTGCTCTATTCCGAGCTCTCGTTCCAATTCTAAACCTGCAATCACAACTCATATTCTGCTTCATTATTAGTAATAGGATGGCATTTTATGGCTTGTCGTATAGTTTCTCCCGCAGGTGGTATCAAGACAATGCTTAAACCTGCTCCATTTACATTTGATGAGCCATCGGTAAATAAAGTCCAAGTACCTGGATTAGACCGTTAAATACCTGCAATTCTTTTTCTGCCTCTGCTTGTATCCCTTGGCTAAAATCTGCCACAAAATCTACTAAAACCTGTGACTTTATTGCAGTTTTAGGTTGATGTGTGATGTCATATTCACTTAGCTCTATAGCCCATTTGGCTAATCTACCTGATAACTCTTGTTTATGCAATATATTACGCAAGGGGTAGGTAGTTACTACAGAGATCGAATGACATTGAAAATAAGGTCTTAATTTCCTGGATGCCATTATTAATGCTAGTGCAAGTTTTTCTAAATGAGGATATCGAGTTTCAGCATCCAATAAAGACTTGCTGACATAATAAATTGGGAATTTCTTACCTTGGTCTTCTCTTACCGAAACTTCCGAAACAGCAAGGTAGATGAGTAATTTTTTCCCATCTTTTGGTTTGGCTAGCAATGGTGGACTTGACAAGTATTCTTTTAAATTTTTAAGCGCTTGTTGACATGCTTCAGACCATTCAAATTGATTTTGCTTCTTTAGGGCTAAAAAGAACTTAAAGCATTTTTTCAATGACTTGGAAATAAAACTCCCCAAAGCTGCTATTCTTTCAGTCAACCTATGTACTTCTTTTTTGCTCATAAGTATATCCGAAATTTCTTCAATAGCCTTAATTTGCATGGGATTTACTTCAATTCCACGGTTAGAAATAAGGAATCCCAAGAACTTACCCGATGACACGCCAAATGCACATTTCTCAGGATTTAACTTCATGTTGAATTTGCGAAGAATTTGAAATGTATCTGACAAATACTGAATATGATCCCCTGCTTGTTGTGATTTGACCAACATACCATCTATATACACCTCCATGATTTTTCCTAAATGTTCTTGAAATATTTTGGTCACTAGCCTCTGGTATGTGGCCCCAACATTCTTTAGGCCGAATGGCATAACTTTATAGCAGTATGTCCCCCTGTTTGTAATAAAGGAAGTTTTTTCCTCATGTAGAGGATCCATTTTGATCTGATTATATTCTGAATAGGCATCTAAAAAACTTAATAATTCATGTCCGGCAGTAGCATCAATTAGTTGATCTATGTGCGGTAATGGAAAAGAATCTTTAGGGAAAGATTTATTTAGATCAGTATAATCTACACAAACTCGCTACTTACCATTCTTTTTTGGCACCACTAGAGTATTAGCCAACCAATCTCGATACTTTACCTCATGGGTAGACCCGATTTTAAGCTTTTATAACTCATCCTGAATGACCTTATTCTTGAAGGAACCTTGCTTCATTTTCTTTTGTTTGACAGGTGGGTATGTTGGATCTTCATTCACTTTGTGGGTCATTACCTCCGGTGGTATACCTATCATATCTTAATGCGACCAAGCAAAACAATCTGCGTTAGCTTTTAAAAATTCAATTAACTTATGTTTCCTTTACGAGCTGAGGTTGGTTCGAATGTAGATTTTTTTGTCCGGCCAATGTACAAATAATACCACCGCTTCTAATTCCTCTATTGTTGTTTTGATGTTTTTGTTTTCTTTTGTTTCTGAAATAGTATCAGGCCTCGAGTCTACACCTGTTTGCCCGTCTACAGTTGAGGCTTGTGTTACTGCATCCTCAACTGAATTCTGTAATTGCTATTTTTCGTTGCTCTTTATGCTTGAGCCTACCACGGAATTAATACTTCTAGAAGCCTGTTGGTCACCACGGATTTGTCGTATTCCCTATTGTGAAGGAAACTTGATAACTTGATATAGGGTAGATGGAACAACATCCATTTCGTGAATCCATGGTCTGCCGAGAATCATATCGTAAGCCATATCCATTTCTAACACTTGAAATTTGGTGTCTTTGACTACTTCTTCTGCGAATGTGGTGAGTATCATTTCCCCTTTGGTTACTACGCTCGAGTTGTCAAAACCAGACAAGGTTCATGCCTTGGGTATCAACTTATCATTGGCTTGCATCTCGTTCACCACTCTCAACAGAATGATATTCACAGAACTACCTGGATCAATCAAAACTCATTTTACATTAGTATCATGTACAAGTAAAGATATTACCAATGCATTATTGTATGGGGTTAGCATGCCATTTACGCATCTGCATCATCAAATGTTATATTGTCTTCTTCAAGACTTGACAGACTCGCTTCCCGTGGGTGATTAAGATTTTTGACACCTTCTTTGCTGCCGTGTATGTTACACCATTGATCTCCTCTCCTCCACTTATGACGTTAACCGTTCTTTTTGGTGATGGAGGTTTCGGCGGTTCTTGCCTATTCTTCATATATGTCTGCTTTCCCTTTTCACTAAATAATTCTGTTAAGTACCCTTGCTTTAATAGATGTTCAACTTCACCTTGTAATAACCTGCAATTCGCCGTTTTGTAACCATGATCGTTGTGAAATTCGCACCAAAATTCGGGATTCCTCCTGTTTGGCTTCAATCTCATTTCTTCTAGCCACCGTACCTTATCTCCCATGATTCTTCTGGCTGCCGTACCTTAAAATTGTAACCACCAATTTTTGCTTTTGAACCTTTGTCGTCGTCTCGTATGTCTCTCATATTTCGCTATTTTTCAAACCTTGACGATGAACCCGTTCTCTATCTCTTGATCTAGGATCATACCTTGGGTTTTCCTATTTTGAACGTGAATTCCTTCCTGCTAGTCCCATATAAGGTTTGTACCAGTTTTTTCTGGACCTTTTTTCAGTTTCTGCCCGCCTTGAACTTACTCTTTCATTTTTCTGAGACTAAGTAATGGTATCTTCTTCTATCTGCAACTTTGTGCTGTATCTATTGTAAACATCATTCCAAATTATTGCAGGAAATTCTTGTAAATTTATTTGAGTCTTCTTGTGGCTTTTGAGCTTTTTTCATTCAGATTACTGGCTAAGGCCATAGCCGCCCAATTATTAGGTACACGTGGCAACATCATCCTTTCATGCTACAATTAGTCTACGAATTCCCTAAGAAGCTCCGTATCTCCTTGTTTTATTTTGAAAATGTCCTCCATTCTTTATTCAACTTTTTGAGCCCCCGGGTGTGCTTTGATAAATGAATCTGCAAGCTCGGCAAAAGAATCAATAGAATTTTCAAGTAAAAGAGGATACCATGTTAATGCTCCCTTCGTGTGTTTCTCCAAATATTTTGACCAACATTGATTCAATTTCTTGCTTGGTCAAATAGTTGCCCTTTACACCAGTTGTAAATGCATTCATGTGATCTCGTGGATCAGTTGTTCCATCGTACTTCGGGATATCAGGCATCTTTAATTTTTTTGGAATCGGTAAAGGAGCGGCACTTGGATTCCAAGGTTGTTGAGAGTATTTTTCCATATCTATCCCCTTGATTACGGGCGGTACTCCAGGTATTTGCTCTATGTGATCGCTCTGTTCCTTGAGCTAATTCTGCAAAGTTAGTACTAAACTTTGTAAATCAGAATCAACTGGGTTCCTGACCCTCCATCACAAGATTCGCTGGGGTTCCTTCGCTACCTGAGTTAACGAGTCCCGAGAGCGGATTCTCTATGGTCACGGTGTTGTTTAGAGGTGGAGTTAGTGGTACGGTTGGCAACCCACTAACAAAATCTTCAAGAGCATTGCTGACCTGTTCTGCAATTAATTATTTTAATGCTGCATCGATTTCTTGATCGTCCCCCCGCTGATCATTCATATGCGATTCACATCTGTCAGGTGTCCCTTTGCGAGACTGTCGAAGAGAATTTCATGGTGAGGAGACTGTAGTTCCATCTCCTTGTTGATATTGTTGATTCAATTGTTGTTGTTGATTTTGTTAGTTGTTGTCGTTAACGTTCGACATGATTATTTTGACAAAAGAATTGATTTAGAAAGCAAAAGATTATCAGATTCCCGATAACAGAACCAATTTGTTTAACCAAAAAATAGGAATTTCGGTCAAGACGTATTTTTAGAAGAACTCGGGTTACTGTAATCAAATAAAGAAATAATTGTATAACGAGAAAGGAAAATTAGACTAAGAAGTAGCCGAGTAAGCAATATAATATAATGTAAATAATTATATTCCAATAATAATCAGTGTGTCCATACAAATGTTATTTCTCTCCCTTTTGTAGCTATTTCCAAGTACCACATTTCTTTCCTCTCATAATAGAGCCATTATGAGTATTTAATGGCTTTAATAAAATATTATAATTAGCAATCGTAACTGTTTCGTGAAGATTCTCTAACGTTTTCTATCATTTACATTCATTAATTGAAGATATTACGAATATGTACTTTTTGCTGTATTGATTCATTCCACCGGTGTCTCTTCAAATTATCAAGAGGCCCGAGTGATCGTTCTTTTTTGTCTTCATGACACTTTGCTCGTTCCTGTTAAAACTCGCGTCTCTTTTAGCACTCTTTGCCAGTTGTCACTCTTCTAATAATCCATGTATCTTGATATGCCAATCACATAATTAGTTCCAAATGTAATATCGATTTTTCCCTAATATACGATGATTAAATTGTAGGTTTGGTTTAGGATTCGATGCCTATATCCACTGGCCTAAGTTAGTGTTTATGCATGAAATATATATGTATGCAGTGCAAGTAATTTCAGCGTTTGTGGGGAAAAAAATTAGAGACTTTAGATTTCCGTTGGCTGAGGCCTGAGAGAGATATTTATCACCTGTTAGCTGGCCGGATTTTGAGATTGAAGAAAAACATTTTTAAGGTATGGTTAATAATAATATTTGATTTTCACGCAAAGTTAGTCATATATTAGTATTATATTACTCCCTCCGGTTCACGCCCATTAAAAAAATGCTAAATTCTATATAAAAATATCTTAAATTACCCTTATTAAATATTGATCATATAGTTATAGAGAGGAGTGAGAATTTTTTTTAGAAATATGTACGTAAGGATAAAAGAGTAGAAACAAATAAAAAAAAATTATTATTTAATTCGACATTTATTTGGAACAAAAACAAAAAAATGAACTGGTTACTTATGCAGTTGCAGATTGTAAAAGCAAAAAGCTTCCACGCACTAACAAGCGCGTTATGCCTCGTTTGGGTAAATAAAAGCATTCTACTTGTTTACCAAAACAACACAGGATAGGTAAAAAGGAAACGACGCAGAAAGTGAAGAAAATACAAGGAAAGCTAAAAGAGAAAAATCAAAGTCCAAAAAAGCCGTCAAATCATATACCCAAATCTATGGCAGAAACCAAAGAACAAGAACCTTTACAACAAGAAGAAAATCAATCAACTATGTTTCTCATAAAAATCATGAGCAAAAGAAGAACATGGGTATTTCTCTTTGTTTCTGTTTACACAATTTTATTGTCAATTTCTTGGAATTTTCTTAAAACAGTGCTTTCTTGGTATGAATCAACGATGTCAAATTCAAAAACTTCAGCTTCAGCTTCAGCTGGTTGGCCTGCTTTATATGCATCTGTATTATTAGGTGTAGCTTTTGGGGTTTTGTCTATGGTAGCAGCTTTAGCTGTTGCAGTTCCAGCTACTTTAGTTACTTGGATTACAATTTTGGTTTTGTTGACTTTTGCTGGAAAACCCAGAAGGGATTTGGTTTTAGAAGGCAAGAAATTAACTGCTGATATTATTGGATTTGTTGTTAAGGTTTTGATTAAAGAAGGGAATGTTGTAGCTGCTCTTTGTGCTGTTGTTGGTTATTTTGCTCTTGTTAGAAGGAATAAACAAGATCGTGTTGTTGATTATTAACTTGAACCTGAAACTGGGCAATCAAGAAATTCCAATTTCTCCCTAAATCAGTCTGCAGAATCCTTTTGTTTTTTATTTGATTTGGTTTGTTAGGATGTAATGGTCAAGTTATTTGGTTTGAAGGCAGCAACGGTCAACTTGCCCAGTAGATTACAACTTGCCTCAGGTATACTCTCTATATTGTAGTATGCAGTTATTTCCTGGTGTATCAACCTGCCTTTTTGGTTAGTTAAGTTGTAGGTCTAGGTTTAAAGCTATTTGACAAGTTGTTATCATAATACTATTTTTTTTGTTTTTGTGTGATTATTTGTAATGTACTAAACTTGTGACCTACTTTATGGAAGTTGTGGACCAGATGTAGGTCTAACTAACATTAATAATAATATTGATTTGTGATCGACCATTCAAATTTTCTATCTTTTCTTTCTTGATTCTGGAGTGAATTTTTGAGTACGTATTGGATGAATGAACAAGCAAGGCACATGTTTAAAAAGTGCAATATCTGAAGGTATGACATGCCTTAAAACTGATATTTAGAGCCTAATTTTAGCTTATTTGAGTGTTTGACAAAATTTAAAACCTGCTCTTGACTTTTAAGCCAAAAGTAATAAGTTGGATGTTTTTTTTTTGGCTTAAAAGGTACTAGTTAGGTTTGACCAAGTTGTTTACGCTTTTATCCCTAATATTTTTTAATTATTCCAAAGTCCTAAATTTTTTTCTCTCCCGTTCTTCATTCCTTGCGTCTTTCCTCCATCGACAAACATTGAGGTTTCAGATCAATTGCAGAAGTGAGGAAGACATAAAGTAATACGTGTAGAATTTCACTACATGCGGCAACTACTCATAAATTTAGTGGAACTATATCCACTTATCCACGAAGTGGATGTCCAGGAAATTGGTAAAAATTCTCTATGTAATCTAATGAAGGCAAGTGGACAATTTTAATTATCATTATTTTGTCAATTAGAATTTTCCTCAAATATAAAAAAAAAACTCAGTACCAAATTTCAACTATTCCTACTATTCTGGGACTATGCTATTTATGTGTTTATCTTCCATTTAATTTTTATGAATTTTAAACTTATTTGAAAGTTGAATCGTTTGATCACCAATACCAATGTTGCCATGTTAGCGGGACATCCGTTCTTAACTTCTAAGTAAATTAGGATGTGCTAAAGGTTAACCCAAAATCTAACTTGATAAAGTAATTTAAACTAAAATAATTTTTTTAATTTGTCTAATTAATTTTATTTAACGTGACTTGAGACACTAATTAATTGAGATGAGAATTATTTTAGAATAAAAGATCTTATGATAATTAACTCATTTTTAGTGTTAACCGCTTTAAGGATATTTTAGTCTTAGAGCCCGTTTGGCTTAGCTGATTTACAGTAGCTGATACGCATATGTGCTGAAAAGCACTTTTAACTGCTGAAGCTGATTTAAAAAATAAGCAGTTACGTGTTTGGATAAAAGTGCTGAAATTAATAATAAGCAGCTAAAAAATTGGGTATACAAAGAGTTTTGTTTAAAAAGAAGTATTTTAAGGATAGAATAGTAAATATTTTGGTCAAACCTAAAGTGCTTATAAGCTAAAATTTGATAAGTTGGGGGAGACCAACTTATGGCTTTTGGCTTATTTTTGGCTTATAAGCACTAACTTATAAGCACTTTTAATTTTACCAAACGCGTAGATAAGCCAAAAAGTGCTTATAAGCCAGTTTGACCAGCTTATAAGCTTAGCCAAACACCCTCTTAGAAAATGTGTTCATAAGCACTTTTTTACCAAATACATCAGCAACTTATTTTTAGCTCTAGCATTTCTATCCAAACACGTAACTACTAATTTTAAAATAAGTTAGCACTTAAAAAGTGCTTTTAAGCACCAAGTTCTTAGAAGTTACTTAAATTTAGCCAATCCAAACGGGCTCTTAATTAGTGCAAGTTCGTCCAATATTTCTATTTCAGAATTGAAGATATTAGAACTAAAAAAAAAATCTTGTCTAAAGAAAAGGTTCGAATGCTCAACTTTGGTGAAATATTTGAATCGCGTCAAATATTTGAACAATGTTACTCGACACTTATACTGGTAGAAAGTAAAAGGTATTCGGTGAAATATTTGAATCGCGTCAGGAATAGCTCAAACACCGTCATGAATTAAACTCTTAGGGTATGTTAGGTATATAGGAAAATATTTTCTGTGAATATTTTTTTCTACAGAAAATATTTTATTTTGGAAAACAAGTACTCGCTCTATCCCAATTTACGTGAACCTGTTTGACTGGGCACGAACTTTAAAAAAAAATAAGACTTTTGAAATTTCTTGTCCTAAACAACTCAAAAAGGGGTCCACAGTATTTGTGTGGTTATAAAAGCTTCTCACTAAGAGTAGACTTGAGAATTTAAGCTAAATTGTTTCCAAATTTAGAAAGGATTCATTCTTTTTAGAACGGGCCAAAAAGAAAATAGGTTCACATGAACTGGAACGGAGAGAGTAGTAATCTTATTTATTTTCCGGTGTTTGGTATACAAATTAAGGAAAATAACGTCTCAAGAGTATTCATAAATAATTTAGATACAATAAATATGAAGCCATAAACTTTCGAACAAATAACCTTTGAACCCACAAATTTCATAAATTTCTGAACCGCTAAACTTTCGAAACCGCGAACTTTCGAACCCATAAACTTCCAAACACTTGAACCTCGGAACTCATAACTTTGGAACTTGTAAAATTTCAAACGTGTATACCGAAAGACGAAAAAACTAAAATAAAAATATATAATAAAAAATATTCTTTTTTTGCGCGGGGGGAGGGGGGGAGCGAGGGGGGAGGTGTTGTGCAGAAAAAATAAAAAAATAAAAAGAAATTTGAAATTACAAAATAAAAAAGTAAAAAAAAATTGTGCGGGGTGGTAGTGGCGGTGCAGAAAAATGGAAAAAAATTAAAATTAAAAAAAGTAAAAAATAATATTTTTTTGGGAGGAGGGTTGTAGGGTGGGTGATGACAAAAAAAAGCTTTTTTGGAGAGAGGGGGTGGGGTGAGTTGGTGAGGTGTGGGGAATAGGGTGGGGAAGGTTGAAAAGGAGTTTTGAAAAATATTTTTCTTTCTCTTGATAAGGAAAACATTTTCCTTATGAGTTCATAGAAAAATATTTTCCAAAACATTTGAGCCAACAAAACATGAAAAAACTGAAAAATATTTTCCTTCCTACTGATCACACCTTTAGGGGTCATTTGGTAGGGTGCATAGGAATAATGCTGAATAGAGTGTATTAATAATGCTGGTATTATTTATGCTTGCATTAGTTATGTTGGTATTAGTTATGCTGACATATTTCTTATCTATTGTTTGGTTTGACATATTAAAATATTGCACAATTTCCAAAAGAATTATTCGTTTAAAAATGCCCTCAAAACCAGTCTATCACTCTAACTTTTAAAAAAAAACATATGTTGATAAATATTTTTATATGAAAAAGTTTAAGAATAATTATTTGATTTATCTACCTATATTGTAATAAAGAACTAAATATTTATTTATAAAAAAGGAAATATGCTAAGTATTTATTTATTTACTAGAGATATAATTTTATTTTTCACTATTTGGATTATTTTAAACTTGCATAATATAATAACTAGCATATTTTAATCAAGCATAAATTTTGAAGGACCATTTTGTCTTTAACTAAGCTAATGCATGCATTAAAACCCATTGCATTGCTAATACCATGGTTTTCTATGCATTAGTTATGCATAGGATAATACCAAATATGATGTATAACTAATGCATAGGTTCAAAATCTATCAAACAAGGTATTATTAATACATAAAGCTAATGCATATATTATTTTATCCAATGCATTTTACCAAACGACCCCTTAAAGTAATTTTACTTAGTTTAGTGTAAACACCCAATTCGAGGAAGCATTTTACCTACTAGCAATGTGTATTTGATTTAGACCAACTAGCAAAATGGACAATCAGGGCTAATTATGTTTGAAATGTTCATTGTAGAAACGTGTAGACAGTGAACTAGCAGACTTGTAGTTACTCAAGTTGCTTCGACTTCCCCATATGATACTAGGTAAAATTTGACCAAAGAGGAATAAGGGTGTGTCTTGGGCTTGTCCATATTTTGATGGGCTTTGTTGACATGCTTGGCCCAGGCGTAGTTATTAGTGGAGCAAGTGCACAGATAGCCATTCTCAGGGATGCTATTTAGACATTAGCTAGTACTTATTTTGTTTTAAAATTTTCTAGAATTTTTAACTTCAGAACAATTCAGAATATTTTTATCTTGAAAATTTGAACTGAAAAATTAAAATTCAGGACGCACCGGCTAATTCTAAAATACAGCCTTGTAAAGTGGCAACCTGGTGTAATTTCTACGTTATTAGTCAACAAAAATAGAAAAGGATCTTTACATAAATAGACTACCGAATTTACTATTTTTTCTTAAACGGTATACATAGATTATACATAGATTATACATAGTTTTATTTATATTTATATATATATATATATATATATATATATATATATATATATATATATATATATATATATATATATATATACACGTCGACTATTTGTAGCTTAAGCAACTTGGTGGATGGCTATTTAGAATTCTCCGAATAGAAAGCACTGGCTAAACAGCCAACGATAAATTTGTTTTTCATATAGTAGTAAACTAGTAATCAACAACCATCAATTCTAACGGAGCCATTTTGATCACTAGATTGACCTCCTAAGGAAACAACAAAATGGAAAAGAATGTGCAACGTCCCATCTCATTCATCACTTGTCCATAGCCATGAATACGGGTGGCAAATGGGCGAGTCAGATCGGGTATGAGCGGGTCAAAAATAGATAATTCAAAAAATAAATAAATTATTCGACTCGACCCATATTTAATACGGATAAAAAATAAATTACAGAATTTCTAGTCTTCCAAACTTGAGGAACCCCAATTTGAGGTTTTACAAATATAAAAGTTAAACCTTTTAGTTATCCATTAGTTATACATTTGGTTATCCATTTTCTAAGTAGATAATATGGTTCTTATCCAATTTCGACCTGTTTTTAAATAGTTCATTATCCATACTAGTTTTTAATTGATAATATGAGTGAATAACTATTTTATTTTGAAAGAATTACGTCCAATATCACTTGACCCAACAATCTAATTGAAAATAGCCCAGGTTTGAAGTTCTTACACTGTTTGGCCTGGGTTGTACATAACCTGAAAGAATCTTTTCATCATTTAGCACATTATTCAATACTTAGTTCCTCCATAGTGCATAACACACATAAGATTCTTAATATCTCTTTTATGTGTATCTGCCTTATCATATAAGCGTACTTCAACTCCAACAACGAAGCTGATCTTTGAACAAGATTTAAAGTTGTTCAGTTACAAATTTGCCTCATCCTTGCTACTAGGTTTAGTATTATCTTCGTTCAAGTGTATATAATCATAAAACCTCCATTATTGGAGCTCAAGTTTCTCAAATTTAAAATTTGATTGATTAAAAAAAACTCCATTGAAGGGTGAAGCTTAAGTTTGAATCATATCTGAGATTTTGGGTTTGAAAGCACACTTAGATCTAAGATTTGAGATTAATTTTAAAATGGGTGTTATTGGGTTTGCTTGAAAACATGATAGGGTATTGTTCTAATTGATTGGAGACATCAAGAGGAGTTCAAAGCTTAAATTTGAAGTGATTTAGAGCAGATTTGAACTAGATTTAAATCAAATTTCAGTAAAGGCTCAAGAAAGAAGAAGAAAACCTATGAAGCTTCATTGATAGGATTCAATTGTATAACAATGTATAATAGTGTATATGGGTATGTAAACATCTCTTATACACTATTATACCAAGTCGATAAATATGTATAAGTGTGTATAATTTTATATAATTATGTATATAACAGTGTATAAGAATGTAGAAAGGCAAAATTAAATTTTTGTATGTTTTCTTACCTTTTCTCGAGCTGAACAACCTCCTTTGTTTGTTTTTAACTTATTCTTTGTTTTGGGTTAAACTCTATTAGTGGCACCATTGAAGGAAAAAAAAAATCTCTGTTCTCTGTTTTGGGTTAATTACTCTTTGTTCTTCTACTTTTATATTCATATACTATATATTTAATAACTACTTAATTAAAATCTAACAAATTCTCTGCCTGTGATAAAGGAAAAAAAGCTACCAATTCTTTTTTTTTTCTTAAGTTTTTTATATTTAAATATATTTTTATTAATTGTCTCATAAA
>MU697788.1:9756-64771 GCA_026770625.1 Nicotiana glauca | reverse complement strand
ACTAACTCCCCTGCATATTCTTCTTTCTTGTCCAAAAGTGCCTTAAGCTCTCTGATTTCTTCACTGGCCTTTGATAATTGTTCAGAAAATGAACATTCAAGAAACGCCTTATCCTTTTCAAATTGGCTTGAAGAAGCCTTGGCAACTACTAATTCAGAAGTCAAACCCCGCTTTTGCTGCTCCAGGTGATTTCTGCTTTCTTGTAATTCCTCTATTGTTCCCTGAGCATTCTCAAACTGCTCCTTCCAATTTGCTGCTTCTAGCTGGGCTTCCTTGGCTATTCTCTCTACCTCGGAGATAGTCTTTGCAAACTCTCGGTCTCTCTTCTCTAACATGGAGATTCTTCCCATCAACTCAGTACCAATAAGATTAGCCTACAAGGGAAAGGCACCCAATGTGAGAATTTAGAGAGATAAAAAAACTGGTAAGCTAAAAGAAAAGTACCTTCAAAGTAGAATGAACTATGTCATTCATCAACGTCAAACAACTGTGGCTCTTCATCTTATTCTTCTCAATATCTCTAATTAGAGGCTCAAGCCAGACATCAGCTCCACCAGACTTCCTTAAGAGACTATGGTTAGCAGGAACCTTAAGTGTAACACTCCTCATAGCCAAACCTCTACTACTAGAACCCTCCTCTGTATGCTGAACAGAGGAAGGGGGAGCAATAGAAGGAGGAGTGGTGGAAGAGGTAAAAACAATGGGATCTGAAGGAGTCAAGGCAGGGACAGAAGAAACAGACAAGAAGACCAAAATAGATAAAGAAGCAGGAGTAGATAAATCAGGCAAGGAAACACTTGTGATCGAGAGAGGAATGGAAGGAATGGGAACAGAAGAAGAGAGAGGAATTTCGTCCAAAACTGGACCAAGTTCTCCACTTTCAAAACCACTAACAAAGAGACGTTGAGTAGATTCATTGGTGTCCCTTGGAGTGGTGTCCTCATCAGAAGGAATTTGAACAGGCTCAGAGATAGAGGCCCGAGCAGGAGTATCTGCAGCTTCATCTTCAGAAATAACGCCTCTCCTAGCTCTAAGTCTAGCTATCAGAGAGGTATCCTCATCTTTATCATTCCTAGAATCTTCTTCTACAACTTTTCTTTTTGATAGCGAGGCTCGAGTTCTGTCCAAAGCAATAGAAGAGCTAGAAGAAGCTCGAATGGCAATAGCTATCTCAGCTGACATTCCTTTAATGCCAAATCCTGACAAAAAGAAGGATACACAGTCAAAATCAAGGAAAGGGCTTAATATATAAAAGAAAAAAAAAACGCATAAAGAAATGCATACCGTGAGTTTTTACTCTCCAACTATGTAAATGGGAAATTGATTTCCAAGTTCTCGCCTCCATAGGCGCAGTTTTCAAAATTGAATCTACCCAACCACGGAAATTAGGAACGGGTTCCACATCTCCCATGGTTGCTACGGAAAACTAAAAAGAGACAAAATTAGAAAAGAAGTTGAAATTCTTAAAAATAGACACGGTAAGTGAAAGAAAACTTACGTGCAAAGTTCCACTTCTCAGAGAAGGGGGTATTTGTTTCACTCAACAAATCAACCGTACGTACAACAACGTAACGAGTATACCACCCACGATTGTTGTCATGCTCGGGGCTTACCAAAACCTTCTTACTTCTTGCGGTCAAGGTAAAAACCCCATGGCGAAATAACTTGGGATGGTATAAATGAATAAGATGGGAAAAAGTAAAGTTAACATTGGCTTTGATAGACAAATATCTCAAACAAGCCACAACTCTCCATACTAGGGGGCCAACTTGTGCTAAGCAAATTTTGAAAAAACGGCAGAAGTCAAGTATAATTGGGTCAATAGCAGGATTAAATCCCAAAGTGAAGGGATAAGTATAAACAAAAGAAAATCCAATTCTGAAAGAAGAAATTCTCTGGTTTGGATTAGGAATCATCATACGAAGATTATTCTCCAGTTACAATCTTTTCGAACAATGGGAATCAAAGGCTCAGTTATTAGAGAGGGATAAGTGTCAGCTTTCTCTAAATTAATCACCTGTTCTTGAAGGGATTTTCTATCATTCCCAAAAGATAAGTCATTGGGTACAATTTCTTCGACTAAGGGTTCCTGGAAAGATTCAGAAAGTTCTTTACCTTTAGAAGAAGGAATCTTTGATATAGAGCTTCTAATGCCAGAACCAGAAGAAGGAGTGATAGAACAAGATGAACCACCACGAGTGGACCCTAGGCTACGAAGCCTACCTCCTCTGCCTCTTCTATGTCTTACGGGGGCATTGGGGAAGTTATCAAGAATTGGGACTTTCCTAGGGTTAGGGTTTGAAAATGACATTATTGAGAAGGGATGAATTAAAGAAGAAAAGAGCAAAATTAAGTGATAAAGTATTGGTTGAAGACTTGTGAAGAAGAAGACAAAGGAAAAGGGGTGAAATATGTATATAATAGCAACTGTCAAACTAAGGAGTGTAATAATAGTAAGCCTATAATAAAGGCAACTATCACTTCGTGAATAGAGGGGATGAAGAAACCTTGAAAATAGGTTGCAAAATTGCAGAACCAATCAGAAGATGACACGTGTACAGAGCATTAAATAGAAAAGACAACTGAGGCGTCAGTACTGTCATAGCATTGATTATGGCAAAAATTCCCTTTTATGAAGATCCACTTCCCAATTATTTAGTTGATAAATAAATGGAAAGTGGGGGGACTATCTGTATTGGGAAAAAATAAATTTATATTGAAGACGACGTAGCATGACACGTAGACTGGTTAAATGGTCAAAACATAATGATCAGTTAAGAGGCACGGGCGACAACAGATACGGAAAGAAGAAAGTTAAATAGGCACGGGATGCTATTCAAATGATATGAGCCTCGTATCTATTTAACTCATTTAAAGCCAGGAGATCAGAAGGAATTGAAGATATGAATCTGATGACATAAAGGAGTCCAAATTCAATATTAAATTCCAAATACATTAGCGAATCGGTAATGAATAGGAATGATTGTGTAACGTTTCATTTAATGTCATTTAATGCTCATAATTGCCTCATTAAGACTAAGGCCTTACACCTTTTCCTAGAATAATCAACTATATAAGGAGGAGGTCTAAGCATTTGAAAAAGGGCGGAATATCATTGATATTACACTGAAATACAAACTTATTTACTTCTTTATTATTATTTTCAAAAGTTTCTTATTGTTTTCGTCTCCTGATTATCAGTAACCCGATTTTTATCTTAAATTCTAGCTTTGGCCGAAATTCTATTTTTTGGTTAAACAATTGTATCTTTGAGCTTAGGGCTATTTTAAATCATTATCGAAAGTTGAGGGATAGATGTAGAGTTGTCAATATGGGCCGGGTCGGGCTAGCCCAACCCAACCCACGTGGGCTTTAGCAATTGATGGACTGGGCTGGGCTAGCCCACCATTTTGATGGGCCTTATAATGGTCAGCCCACCCCAGCCCTATGTGGGCAGCGGGCCCCCACGGGCCAGCCCATCATTTTTAAAAATATAATTTTATATTTTTTCTTTAAGTTCTGACCTAATAAAAGATAATTATTTAAAATTTTAAAAAATATCTTATTGGAAAAAATACGCAAAACTTAATTATATTGTTTCAATATATCACAATAAATACTAAAAAAAAAGTAAAAAAAGGATTGTATTTCATTCACTAAAAGTCAAAACTAAAACAAACTATTCAAGAGAACGTTCATGATGCTTATGAGATATCCAACACATCATCTTCATCAAACACATTTGAATCCGCTTGTGACAAGGTTGTCTTAACATCTTCACTTTCATCTACAATTCATATGCAATATTAATTAGTTAAATATTAAAAATAATTAAATTTTAAAAATTAATAATATTTAAATTCACATAAAAAATATTACCAGTTTGAGTTCGGGAAAACCTGTGCAGCCAATTTCAAGTAGTAACAAGTGTTTGGACATTTTCATAATAAATGCAACTTCTGTACTTTGTAAGAACACGCCACCAATGCTAAATATTGATTCCGATGGTACAATGGTAATAAGAATGCTAAGTACATCACGCACCATCATTGAAAGATCGGGATATTTTCTAGAATGGTCCTTCCAATACATGACAACATCACCTCTTGAAACTTCTCAAGATCAAGTTTTGGTTCCTCTTAGTAAAGATCCACTTCTGACTTTCCATATCTAAAGGCAGTATACTTTTTATTTTTTATATATTTTAAATAAATATTTTATTAGGCCCACGGGCTGGCCCGGCCCAGCCTCATTCAAACCTCACGGGCCACGGACTTACTCGGGTCGGGCTTAAAAGCCTCGTATTTAAATGGACTCCAAAAATTATAGCCCAGCCCTGCTAAATTACGGGCTGGGCTAAGCTGGCCCAACGGGCCAAGCCCATATTGACGGCTCTAGATAAATGTTAGAGTTTTTCCTTGAGGAATTTTGACATGGGTAGTTCATTTATTTTATGTTGAAACTCTATTAATGATAAAGACAAACACAAAACAATTTGCTAATAAGAAGAACATGAATGAATCAAAAGTGAGAGTAACCTAAAACTGATATCAACTTAGTACACTCCTAAAATTGGGTAGGACTTGATTGTCACCAAATCTAAGCAACATATCGAACGAACACTAAATTAAGATGTATTAAGAATCATGATAATTGAATTAAATATAAAATATATGGTATAGTTATTAATTGAAAACTAAATTCAAACCGAGAGTATAGACGCCTCAATATTCCGTCTTTCTAGAATTGCATAGAGTCTGGCTGGTCAGCCTTCTCCCTGAGTTCCACCTCTGTTTACACCGCGCCCAATCTATGGCCAAACTGGAGGAGGTGTAGGTGCGGAGCTAACAACTTGTTTGGATGGTTTGTTACCCATTGTATCGTATTATATTGTTATCCTAAAATAATGTTTGTTTTAATTATTTAGTTAAAATTTGTTATATTGTATTGTTAAATTTATTATTCCGGAATAAGAAGAAGTCCCATTTTTTAAAACAATCAATTCGGTACGGTGAGATTGTTTCTTATTTTTATTTTCAATTATGTCCTAGTTTATGACTTGATAATTCTATTTTACCCTTCACCCTTTTTATATTTTAACTTCAAATCTCTAACCTATAAACTTCTTGTTCGTCCCTTTTTTTTTATTCTGCCGCTTACTATTCCCAACCAAACGTCAAAGGTTGCAAGACTATGTTTTGCCTTCTTTTTTGTTTCATTTTTTCTCCTATTTTGATTTTAACTCCAAACTTGATTACTTTAATCTCCAATTAGCTGTATATTATTATTGGCTGTTTTCAAATGTGCACAATGTTATTATTTATCTCTGTTTCTTTGTTTCGCCAACTTGACAAGCGGGGTTGCTCTGATGATAAGCAACCTCCACTTCCAACTAAGAGGTTGTGAGTTCGAGTCTCCCCAAGAGCAATGTGGGAAGTTCTTGGAGGAAAGGATACTGAGGGTCTATTTGGAAACAGTCTCTCTACCTCAGGGTAAGGGTAAAGTATGCATACACACCACCCTCTCGAGACCCCACTAAATAAGATTATACTGGGTTGTTGTTGTCGTCGTCTTTGTTCTGCCAACTCCACGGTTTTCCTTCGTTTCTTTATCATTGTTCTTTATTTTTTGTAATGATTAGTTAATCTTTGAGTTTAGTAGAAAGAGATTTTCTTAAATTATTTTTATGCATAATTCTTGATAACTTTAATCCTTAAAACAATTGATGATATCTTAATAAACTTCTCTATACCAAGTCGTCATGAGCGATAGCGAAGCCAAGCCGCCGTCTATAGGCGAAGGGACGAAAGCCCGACGAAGGCCTATCAATTACAGTATAATACGATTTTCTTAAATTATTTTTATGCATAATTCTTAGTAATTTTAATCCTTAAAACAATTGATGGTATCTTAATAAACTTATCAGTTACAGTATAATACGATACAGTGAAAATAAACAGTAAAATATTATTTAATAACAACAAATATAATTTATCCAAATATTATATTCATAAAAGAATAATACAATACATTATAAAATGATAGATAATAATGATCCAAACATAGAGTCAAGAATTGCCTGCCTCCCCTAGAGCTTGCCATAAATTACATAATTTCATATAACGCAAGAATAAATTTGAACTTTTTCTTAAAAACAAATTGCGGAAAAAATTACTACTAGTAGTAATTAATTAGATGGAAGCCAACAAACAACATATAGACAACTCACCACGAGAAAAGTACTAGTCAAAAAACCATTTTTTTCCCCTCCCTAAAAGTCCCCCAAACACCTCAACTTGTCAACTTTTTAGACTCCCAAAATTCCACAGCGAAACAAGTGAGAGAAACAGTTGGAAGAGAGAGAGAAACAATAATAATATCATAACAAACCAAAAAGCATTAACCAAAAGATCAAAAATCAACTCCTCAACAAAAGTCTCCATTTCTCTTTCCTCTCTCACTTTTCCTTTCAAATTTTCCACACATCCAAAACTGCTGATGTTGGTTTTCCTTGTTGTAGTTTCTCTTACATCACGTGCATAGCACGTGCCTTTAAGATCTCGCCGACGGCGGCCTTCCATTACTTCCGGCGACACCCTTTACCCTCCTCGTTAATGGGTTCAAACCCAATTGTAGTTTCCGGGTCCTCAACCAACAGGACGACCCGACCCAACAACAACAAGAACAAGAACAACAACGATCCATGTGTTAGCTCTTCAGCGTTTGTGTTTTTAATTGGGTCATTCATCATTTTGGGCACAATTGGTGGGCTTTATGTTCGGTTTTTGATGACCCCAAATGTCCATGCTGGGCTCTCCGCCATTGGATGTAAAGAGGATGATGAGGGTTCATGGTCCATTGGTGTTTTTTATGGTGATTCCCCCTTTTCACTCAAACCTATTGAAGATGTAAGCTTTTTCACATTGTATTGATTTGTTTCTTCTTTACTTTTTTGCTGAATTTGGGGTAAATGGTTAACTTTTGTGCACAAACGGTGTAAGATATATTGGCACACAGGTTATTTATTAGGTAATTATAAGTAAATTTATTGATAAGCATTAATTGATAATTGGTAAAAATAGTAACTAACCAGCTAATATAGGTTCAAAATCACTCTGTGTAAAAAATTTATTTTATGCGCATTGTATATAGCTTAAATCCTTTTTCTCCAGATGATCTGCTGTTTTGGGTTAGGTTTCATTTTGGCTTAAATTTTTTAGTTTTGTACTGATTTTTGAATTTTTGAGGTTCTAGTTTTTATTTGTATTTTTAAATGAGCAAATTTTGGTGATTATTTTGAATATAATTGGAAAACTTCAGGCTAATTGCATGCAAAGATGTACTGAATTTGGGGTAAATGGGTCAGATGATCTTAAGTCTGCTTTCTTGAGTTGGGTTTCATTTTTGCTCAAATTTTCAGCGTTGTACTGTTTTGGGTTGAATTTTGAATTTTTTGAGGTTCTGGGGATTCTGGATATTTGTTAATTGGTCAAATTTAGGTGAAAGGATCTTAGGGTTAGTGATTTATTGCTTTTGTTCATGTCCTGCGTTGACCTCCAGATGGACCGGTCTGGTCTGTAGGTGTGAAACCATGGTAAGTGAGGGTATTTGAAGAGGACAAGGTAGAACTAAAATCAGAGTTTAAATGGAGTAACATGGTCAGTGAGGATATATATAGCTTACCCAACGTCTTTGGGACTGAGGCATAGTTGTTCTTATGGAAAGTTTCAGGCTAATTGCATATAGAGATGAGTATATTCAATAATCTTTTGCTCAAAGTTTGAATCTTTTTTAAGGCTTAAGGTTCTGGGTTTCTAGGAATTAATTGGTGTATGACTTTTGTGTCTGGAAATTTTTGGCAGATGAATATATGGAGGAATAAGAGTGCGGCATGGCCAGTAGCCAATCCTGTTATCACCTGTGCTTCAGCCTCTGTGGCTGGTTTTTCCAGCAATTTTGTCGCTGACCCCTTTCTTTATGTTCAGGTAACCTTTTTTTGTTTTCTCTATTTTCACCTTTTAATTCCTTGATCATTGACTGAGTAGTAGTATCTATTAAATGTTTCTCAACAGTAAATTGGGTTTGTATATTTGTGAGATGGGATTAACATGAAGCATCTTTAACTCTTTTTAGGATGGGAAAGATGATAGTTATTTCTTAACAATATTCTTTTAGCTCCTTCTGGTGTTGCTTTACTTTGCAGGATTTTACATTTATTCGTGCTGTGAATATACCCTGCATTTTGAGTTAATAATGTAACGAGGCATGGTTTAACTTAGGGTAGAAAGAAAGAAAATAAGAGGAACTTGACCTGCGTTCTCTTTTAGTCCTTCTAATTTTAATAACCCTTTGTTTTATTAGCAATTTTCTTACTCTATAAAAAAAAGTAGCAACTTTTTGTATACGAAAGAAGTCATATCAAAACATATGTTTGAAGTTGTTTATATATATCCTCACGTTTTGCCTATCAACCATTCTTTTTGAAAATGAACCTATCAACCGTTCTTGTATCTCTACTTCTAATGTAACCCATTCTAAATATGTCCTTAGTCCCATGCTCGTCAAATGGAAGGGAGTGACTATAGCATTCATCTAAACCAACTAATCTTTCAGTTTTTTCTCTTCAATATCTTGTAAGAAGTTCCTTCGAATTAAGCCTTAGTGACTCTGCTTCTTCCCTGCGAAATGGAATGGCGGATTTGTTTTTAAGAGCAGTTAACAGTGTACCTGATCTTTTATAGGTAAACAGAAGTTTCTGTTTAATTACACCAAGGGGTTTCAACATTGCACTAGAAATATACCTAAATGGTCAAGCACATCCAAAAGCACATTTATTCAATCTCACTTGTTTCAATCAAAGTTTAGACATTGTTATCCACCCTTTATACATATTACCAAAACATTATTCTTATAAATCATCCTATACCTTGTACAATAATTTTATATTACCTACTTTTATATCCCAACCAAACACTGAAAAATGATCCAGAAGATGATTTTCTAACTCCATATCATAGGCACCCTGTATTCCACTCTCATTCCACTCAAAACATAAGTAGTTATTGTCAGGGGTTTCTCTTTTAGATCACCGGCATAGAAAGTAAAAAGAAAGTTTGATTAAATTATTCGCCATTAAAAGCAGGCCGAGTTTCAGAATGTTATTGGGTGCATCATTTATGACCTGTTGGGCCTATTTTGCATAAGTAGCATCACAGATATGACGTGTCTATTTGGTGCTATTTGATATTTTATGTGAGTTATTTTCTTCTAGGGTGTTATGGCTCTGCTGGAATATTTAGTTTTCTCTCCTTTACTGCCTGCAGGAGCTTGATTGTTTGCTTGTGCTTTATTTGTTAACCTAAATTCTAAACTTCTCTCGCATTTCGATGTGGTGTGGAACATCCATAATCTGAGGTTTGATTATATATTTCAGGGAGAGGTCCTTTATATGTTCTTTGAAACAAAGAATTCAATCACAATGCAAGGAGATATTGGAGTTGCAAGAAGTACTGACAAGGGAGCATCATGGGAGCAGTTAGGTATCGCTTTGGATGAAGACTGGCATCTGTCCTATCCTTATGTCTTTGACTATAATGGGAATGTAAGTTCTTGACTTCATTAACTATTAGCACGTCGTGCAACTCAATTCCATTCTAAACAACGTTAGACTTGTGATAAAATCCTGAAGTTTGTTCCGTAGAAAGTTTAATTTGGAAAAAGAGGGTCGCACCCAAGGGTGTGGGCTAGTGGTTAATGAAGTTGGAGGAGAACCATGGTCTCAGGTTCAAATCTTAGCGGAGGAAAAAGCATTTGAAATATTAGGTGATTTTTTCCCATCAGCCTAAGCTTTGGTAGGATGAGTTACCAATTCCTGTGTTGTGGAATAGTCGAGGTGTGCACAAGTTGGCATGAACACCATTGTCATCTCACAAAAGAAAAAAAAAGATGGGAAAAGAGGGTCCATGGGGAAGGGAAGGAAATTAGAATGCTGGATCTGTGAGTATCATGTGCAGGCTAGTGGTTGCATCTGTGAGTGTTCATATTTGCTTGTAGATGCTTTAGAATTGGTAGAACACTTTATTGGTAGAACAAAACTGGAAGATTACTAAGTGTCATCTTACTAGAATTTTGTACGGTTTTGATAGCATGTAATGATATAGATGATTATGCTCTTATATGATTTTATTATTCAATGTTGAAAATGCCAAATATAAAGATGCCTATACAATTTCTATTACTTTAATTTTCGGTCTTCACATTTTTGTGGCAAAAGTCTTGCTGCTTGTCAGCAAATATGAATCTTTGGCACCATTATCTTTTACTTGCTTGCAACTATCATTTAAGTTTTAACTTTCTTGGACTAGTGATTGATATTTTCATCAATTGTATTGTTGCTTACAGATCTATATGATGCCTGAGGGCAGAGCAAAAGGACAACTTCGTCTTTATCGAGCTGTAAAATTTCCCATGGAATGGACACTGGAAAAGATCATAATGAAAAAGCCTCTTGTTGATTCATTTATAATTCCACATGATGGGAAATACTGGCTTTTTGGTTCTGATCATAGAGGTATTGGTACAGAGTATAATGGTCAGTTGGAGATCTGGTACAGCACCTCACCACTTGGTCCTTGGAAACCACATAAGAAAAATCCTATCTATAACACAGATAAGAGCATGGGAGCCCGAAATGGAGGTAGACCCTTTTTATTTGATGGTTATCTTTATCGTGTTGGCCAAGATGATGGTGAAACATATGGACGGAGAATACGTCTCTTCAAAGTTGAAGTTTTAACCACTAATGTGTTCAAAGAAGTTGAAGTCCCGTTGGGCCTTAAAGCCTCAATTAAGGGACGAAATGCCTGGAATGGCGCCCGCAGCCATCACCTTGATGTGCAGCGACTAAGCTCAGGAGAGTGGATTGGAGTTACGGATGGGGACCGAGTCCCTTCGGGAGATGCAAGTCGACGGTTTAATTTAGGCTGTGCATCAGTTTTAGGTGTTGCAGCCCTGGTTATATTGTTTGGTATGTTACTTGGAGCTGTTAGAGGTTTAGTTCCGCTAAGTTGGTGCCCACACGATTTTGGAAAGAGGAGTGATGCATCATTGGATTGGGAACAGTCAAACTTAATTTCTTCTAGAATGAGACTATTCTGCAGCCACTTGAATAGAGCAAGCTCATCTCTCCGTACCAGAATAAAACCAAACACTTGCAGTGGAAGCTCGGTTCTAGCTTTAACATTTTTAGTAATAGCGGTGTTAATGTGTACTGGAGTTAAATACATATATGGAGGCAGTGGCGCACATGAAGCTTACCCCTTGCATAGTCAGTATTCTCAGTTCACTTTATTAACGATGACCTATGATGCTCGGCTTTGGAATCTTAAAATGTATGTCAAGCATTACTCAAGGTGCTCTTCAGTGCGTGAGATTGTTGTTGTGTGGAACAAAGGACAACCTCCAGAATTGAGTGAGTTTGATTCTGCAGTGCCGGTGAGGATTAGAGTAGAGGAAACAAACTCACTGAATAATCGATTCAAGGTTGACCCTTCCATAAAGACAAGATCTGTTCTTGAGCTTGACGATGACATTATGATGCCCTGTGATGACGTTGAGCGAGGATTTAAGGTATGGCGTGAGCATCCTGAACGAATTGTAGGTTTTTATCCCCGACTAGCAAATGGAAGCCCGCTGAAATACAGGGCTGAGAGTCATGCTCGGAAGCACAATGGATATAATATGATTCTAACTGGAGCGGCCTTCATTGATAGTAAAATGGCTTTTGAAATGTACTGGAGCAAAGAGGCTGCAGTAGGTAGGGAAATAGTGGACAATCTTTTTAATTGCGAGGATGTGCTGTTAAACTTCTTGTATGCAAACGCAAGCTCTTCAAAGACAGTTGAATATGTGAAACCCGCATGGGCAATTGATACTTCAAAGTTTTCTGGTGTCGCAATTAGTGGAAATACGCAAACTCACTATGCCCTTCGAAGCAGTTGCCTTGAGAAGTTCTCTGAAATATATGGGAGCATAAGCAATCGAAAGTCAGAGTTTAACCACCGAATGGATGGTTGGGATGTATAGCCAGAAGAAAATTCTAACATCAGATTGAAGTTAGCACAGCAGTTTTCTGTTTTTCATCCTTTTCAAGCTTCCCTGTTGGTATAATTTTGGTTTTATGATTTGTCAGTTTTCCCTCCTTTTGTGAAGTTTGCTTTTGGGAGGACTCCAGGTTTATAAGTAGTTTTGTCAGTCAAGTGTACATTAGTTTAGATGCATATGTTGATAGTTCTTTGTCATCCTTTTATCAGAATTGAAGATGTGTAGTTCACTTAAATTTTCTTGTTCAGATGCAGTTGTTTATAGTTCTTTGCCATTGTTATCAGAATTGAAGTTCCCTTAGATATTATGTGTTGTTTTTATGCAAACTATTGAAATCCATTTTTGAGCTATTTAATTGGATCTCTTGTGTTTCTTAAGTTGAAATGATGGGGAATGCAGCAGTTGTAATGGTAAGTAAATCTTACTGATTACTTGATTATTGTATCACCTGTAACTCAAGAATTATAGGATGGATTCTTCTTTTGATTCTTGGGATTAGCTTAGCATTCTAACTACCAGAGAAAAAAAATATTATTGTGATGGAGAAAAGAAGAGAATAAAGATATTGTTAAGCACTAGCCTCTTTGACAACCTCGTAAATTCATTTTTCTTCAATGAGAATGTAAATAAAACTAGCCATATCTACCCTATGTAGATGTTGTCATTTGGTCACTAAGGGGTCGTTTGGTATGATACAACAACAACAACCCGGTATAATTCTACTTAGTGGGGTCGTTTGGTATGATGAATAATTAAAAATAATTATGGGATAAAATTTTCGTTCCGCCTTACCCCTTGTTTAGTTATTAATTTTGGGATAAGTTATCCTAGAATTAAAAATAATATCGGGATAACTTATACCTATTAGAGGGATGAATTAATTCCGGGATAAGTTATCTCAGGATAAAGCAATAAAATTGAAAATCTCAGGATTAATATGACATACTAAACATAAAAAGAATACTAGGATAACTAATCCTAGCATAACTAATCCTAGTATAACTGATCCCAATATAACTAATCACACCATAACTTGCATTCAAACCAAAGGATCCCTTAATAGTCTAGTTAGTCATAGTTTCCTTCTTTGAAAGGTTGGTTTGCCCTGTCTTGTTCAGTCTGTCATTCTTAATCAGAGCTTTCTTAACATGATTACCTAATTAAGTAATCCATTTTTTTGGGTAATTAACTAAGAGGGTGTTTGGCTAAGCTTATAAGCTGGTCAAACTGGCTTATAAGCACTTTTTGGCTTATCTACGCGTTTGGTAAAATTAAAAGTGCTTATAAGTTAGTGCTTATAAGCCAAAAATAAGCCAAAAGTCATAAGTTGGTCTCCCCCAACTTATCAAATTTCAGCTTACAAGCACTTTAGGTTTGACCAAAATATTTACTATTCTATCCCTAAAATACTTCTTTTTAAACAAAATTCTTTGTGTACCCAATTTTTTAGCTGCGTATTATTAATTTCAGCACTTTTTTCCAAACACGTAACTGCTTATTTTTTAAATCAGCTTCAACACTTAAAAGTATTTTTCAGCATATATACTTATCAGCTACTCTAAATCAGCTAAGCTAAACGGGCTCTAAGCCTTTCATTGGTATTGAGGTGTTTGTTTCTCTCATATACGTTTCAGTCAAACTAACATGGAGTTACCTAGGGGGTAAGCTAGTTGTGTTTTACATAGTTGAGACTTCCTAATGATAGGAGATGGATTTGAAATTGTCTAACTAGTGTTGTTTCCAAAAGCCATCTTTTTTGCATATAAGCTTATCCACAGTTTTGCAAAAAGATATTGCAAAAGTTATCCAGTTTCTTTTGGAGTCTTTATATATTTTGTTTTCGATCTTGAGCCGCAGATTTATTGAAAATAGCCTCTTTGCTTTTTTAGAGCAGGGGTAAGATCTACGTACACATTGTCCTCCCAAGACCTACTTGTCCAGTGGGTTTGATGTTGTTGTATAATACCTTCACTACTAAAAAAAAATGGAGGAAAATCGATTGCCAAAACAGACCAATATTTGTCGGTAATTGGAAAAAGTTGACCGAAAACCGACCGATTCGTGGCAGTCGGTAGTCATATGATTGGTAGAGCCAACCAACTGACTTCAGTCGGTATTTTTAATTATGTAATTAAAAAATGCACCATCTAGGAATCAACCGGGGTCTGTACTGTGGCAGGATACTATTCTACTACTAGACCATTGGTGCATTTTATTTTAAGACTGTCTTTTATTTTATTTATACTCTTTATAATTGCTTTTTGGCGCGAATATAACCGACCGATGTCAGATATTGGGGTCTACCTAAAGACATCGTTAATGATCGCGACTCTCGCTTCACTAGCAACTTTGGACTCAGCTCTTTAAGTGCCTAGGTGCTAAATTGAGCCAAAGTTCAAGTTTCCATCCGCAATCTGATGGCCAGACGAAGCGGTTCAATGGCGTGCTGGAGGAATATCTCTGCCATTTTGTTACCGGATTGCAGAAAAACTGGGTGAAGCTTCTGGATGCTGCTCAATTGTGTTTCAATTCACAAAAAACTCTAGTACAAACAAAAACGCTTTTAAAATTATTACCGGATAACAATCGCTACTCCCGCACACTGTGGATTCCCCAAACATGTCAGTATCTAGTCGAGATGCTAGCTTCTCGAAGGAATGGAAGAAAAATTTGGAGATAGTGCAGAGCTATCTTGTCAAAACCCAAAAGCGAATGAAGAAGCATGCTGATCAAAATTGTTGCTTTGTTCAATACCAAGTAGGAGACAAAGTGATGGTGAAAATTCCAAAGCGATACTTGTTTGTAGGGTCCATGACCCTCGCCTATGCAAAATACATTGGACTCTTGTCCATTGAGAAGCGCATTAGGAAAGTTGCATACCGGTGGATACCCCAGCCTGGTGGAGGATTCATCTGGTCTTCCATGTCAGCCTTCTAAAACATTTTCGGGAAGACATGGAGGATCCTTCACGGAGCCAACTCACAAATCCCAGTAGTCAAGGCCTTAATTCAACCGAAAAAGGCATGTAGAAGATATTCTCGATGATCGAGTGGTTCATGCTTCACGAAAAGATCATAAAGAGTTCTTGGTGAAATGGCAGGGCTATGATGCAGAAGAGAATACTTGGGAGAGGGGAACAAACCTCAAAGACTACAAGAGCCTGATCGATGGTTATCTTACAAGTAAGGTGCAGAGGACGTCACCAACTCAGGTGGGGAGGATGCCATGGGTGGCTTTCCAGCCATGCCCTGTGACCCTTGGACGCGCCCTATGGCGTCCTAGCAAGTCTCCCAACGCCTAGCGCCATGGACGGCTCCGTGGTCTTGGCTGCGCCAAATGACAAGCGCGTCTGTGCATATATCGCCCCACCGATAGCCCTCGCCAGTGCCCATCCACAGGCAGATGCCAACAACGCTGCGCGCGCAGACAACACTGCGCGCACAGACACTGATGCTAAAGACAAGGTTTCTTCCAACGGACTTGCTTCTACCTTGTAGGAATCTAAGTCCTTCGCATTGTAAATTTAGAGTAGTTTTAATTTATGTATTTCCATTATGTCTTTCTAGCTTAGTTAGGTCAATTCCTCTAAATTTGGTTTATTTTTTTTAAAGCATTAATAGGGAGAATCAAGCAATCAAACTTTCAAGCAAGCAAACAATTCTCTGTGCTGGTGTCTCTCCCCATCGACACCGTGTTGCTATTATATAATAGCTTTCATTAATGCAATCAAGCTTTCTTTCATTCTCAATTCTCTTTTTTGTTCTCTCAATTGCTCTTGACATTGGTTTTCTCGCACGGCACAGACAATTTTGTCTAGTATATAGAGGGACCTTAGTTGGAGGATAGTAACTGCACTGACATCGATTGCTTAGCCTTATATCACCCTTCCAAGAAATCTCAGGAAGGCGTCGCATAACAGTAAGCATGAGCGAACCATATTAGGTCTATAGTACGTATTCATATATTCTTGTATGACTATTTTTACAACTTAAATTCACATATTGATCACAAGATAAAAATTTATATAAAACTATATAATTTAACAAACAATATTTTGTTGGTATATTCCAGCTAAGGTCAAAAAATTATTTTGGTGAGTAGTCGAATTATAAAACATTATGCTTAAGTAATGTAATTGGGGTCATGTCAATAATAATTATACTATTTCCCTATTGATTTAAGGCTCTGCCCAATTGTGAATGCAAATTTTCTCGGGTTCATCTTCAATTGAAGTTTTCTTAACCTTTCGAATACCTTGCGTAAATTTTTAATGTGATCGCTCTTGTCCCCAACACATACACAAGATATATGTACATCTCACCCCCTACTTAAAGAGCTAAGGGGAGGGGGGGGGACCAATTGGATATTAATAATGAAATCTTAGGGATATCATAACCTATGATTTGCCACCTAAGATTATGATATATCTTAACTCTAAAGCTTGAACAATGATTTATAGTGTACTTTATTTTGAACCTAATTGAACTATTAACATCAACCAACAATTAAATCGCAGTCATAGCAGAGATTAAGATACAATTATACAAATATAGAATTATAATCTTGAGTTAGAGTCTAAGGGAGCGTACCGTTAAACTCCATGGATTCAGCAGCAACAACAAACAATGATCAAGCCTGAGACCAGCTTCCCCGATCCACTTGCTACGCGCTCACACAACCCAGAAAACTTGATTGATGGGACTTCTACCATTACCACGTATTCAAGAGGCAGAATACGCTAGGATTTTCTAATAGCTAGGGAAATGGGGGTTGGCCTCTATTTATAGAGAGTGCCTACCCATCACAGGCATTGGCCTCACTTCTTCACACACATAATATTTAATATTAGGCCTTTTATTTATCCACCACTTAGACCACATCACTATTTTTAGCCTATAAACAATTAACGTAAATCCAAATTCTAACATTCTCCCACTTGGGTGCCAACGTTAATTGAGGACAAGAAAAACAATTTTAAAATTTTTGAGTTTTGATAAAAACATTTAAAAAAAAAAATTAGACTCTTTAGTGGCCATACTACTCACATAGCCAAGGATAGAATGACCCATGTAACAATCCATCCAGTCTCAATAGAGAACACTAACAATGAATCATAGCAGGCATCACACCATTTTACGGTATGAATTCTCTCTATGATCACATGTGCTAGAATTTTTATCAACATGGATCAAACATAAGTGCTAAGCATTTTATCTTTATAATAAAGGTGAACAGAGCCACACCTCTTAGGAAGAAATAATCCTCCCAGTGATTATAACCATATCACCTCAGGAGCCTCCAAGTGACACAAAATCATATCACCTCAGGAGTTTTCCTTTATGCCTTACCCGACAACAAGCAGCAAAACTGAAAGATATCATGAGTTTATGCAATATCCAATTGGAAATGAAAAATAAATAAATTATCATGTTATCAATAAGCATAACAAATACCAAATAACACAAGCTTGCATAAAATTAGAATTTATTAAAATCAATATCTCATTCAGCAGCTACAAAATAACTTTCAATGACTAAAGCACATCAAAAGACTCTAAAATGCCCATGTTTTAGCATGTTCATTAAACACTACAGGCCTAAGACCTTTAGTCAAAGGATCAGCCAACAGAGATTTTGTGCTAATATCCTCAATATGTATATCACCTTCTTTTACCATGTCTCTAACCTTAAGAAACTTAAGGCTGACATGCTTAGAGCCTCTTGTTCTCTTGTTGTTCTTATAGAAGAACACAGGTGCACTGTTGTCACAGAAAATAGTCACCGGCTTAGATATAAAATCCACAATTTTCAATTTAGTAAGAAAATTCTTCATCCAAACA
Organism: Nicotiana glauca; assembly: GCA_026770625.1. Classification (NCBI taxonomy): domain Eukaryota; kingdom Viridiplantae; phylum Streptophyta; class Magnoliopsida; order Solanales; family Solanaceae; genus Nicotiana; species Nicotiana glauca. Next base: position 46,830 of record MU697788.1, on the reverse strand, counting down.
GCATGTGAAGCAGTCTCAAAACAAGCAATAAACTCAGCTTCCATTGTAGATGTAGCAGTGATGCTCTGTTTCTCACTTTTCCAGGAAATAGCACCTCCACCCAACATAAAAATATACCCATAAGTTGATTTCATTGTGCCTTGACAATTTGCAAAATCAGAATCTGAATATACTAGATCCAGATCATCAACCCTTTTGTACACAAGCATTAAGTCTTTGTGTGTTGTAGATATCTCATCACTTGCTTTGCAACAACCCAGTATTAGAAGAAATTCTTCCCAACATGTTAACAACAAATGCAATATCAGGCCTTGTACAAATATGTATGTATATCAAACAACCAACAACACTTGCATATGGCACATCTTTCATGGTTCTCATTTCAACCTCATTTTTCGGACATTGATCTTTACTAAGTTTATCGCCTTTTACAACAGGTGCAACACCAGGTCTACAGTCTTACATTGAAAGTTTTAAGAATAGTCTCAATGTAGGAACGCTGTGATAAACCCAATAAATCACCTGACATGTCTCTTTTAATTTCTATCACAAGAACAAAAGAGGCTTCACCAAGATCTTTCATACTAAAAGACCTAGACAAAAATTATTCGGTCTCATTCAGCAAGTCCAAATCATTTCTGGCAAGTAGAATGTCATCAACATAGAGAACCATAATAATGAAAGGGAAAAAGGCCAGATTTGTCCCTCTACTTTAGTAAAATATCCACCTTTATACCTAATTCTACTATCGATCCAAATACGTCCCTACCGTTAAGAAAGTAGATAAAAATATCCCCAACCCTAATGGTTGTCCACAGTGGCAAGGGACCACCTCAATAAAGAAAAGGGGAAAGGCCAGATTTGTTCCTCTACTTTAGTAAAATATCCACCTTTATACCTAATTCTACTATCGATCCAAATACGTCCCTACCGTTAAGAAAGTAGATAAAAATATCCCCAACCCTAATGGTTGTCCACAGTGGCAAGGGACCACCTCAATAAAGAAAAGGGGAAAGGCCAGATTTGTTCCTCTACTTTAGTAAAATATCCACATTTATACCTAGTTCTACTATCGGTCCAAAAATGCTACATAATTAAATAATCCACATAATTAACTCTAACTCTCTATTCTTCTTATTTTACTATTTTTTCTCTTTTTCTTTTCCCTGCCATCTGATTCCCTTTCCCTTTTTTACTAAAGTAAAGGTACAAGCCATTAAAACTTTGTTCGAAGTCTAATGTTATAAAAAAGAAGTACTAGTAAATCAATTTTGTAAACAAAATGAATGCTACACAGGGATGAATTTATTGGCAAATATATGGGGACGATGTGAACACGTAACCTCTCTACCAAGCTAGATAACTAAATATTTTCTTAAAAATGATCCAATATTATTTGCTGACATTCATACTCCAAAGAGTCAAAATGATACACTTAGTTGAATCTGAATTATTTAGTCTCTCATATGTTTAAAATTTCTGTAGCATGTAACAGACGGAAAACTTCATTTAATCATGGTGGCAAGCAAAGAACGTTAATTTGGTGGAAAATAAGGGAACGCAAGGAGTTCAGTTACTTTTCATTCTATAATTTTATTTCACAAAGAAAGAAAATTGTAAAATAAATTCATCCTAGAGTGCAACTATTTTCCTCCTGTTTACAAAGATAAATAAAAATCTTCCTTTTTGTCCAACCAAAACAAGGAAAATAAATCACCTTGCTGACCATGATAATGAAAACAAGTTTCACAATAAGTATGAGAAATCTGGCAAGAAAAAGAATATGAAATTACTAAAGAAATAAAAAGAGAGGAGAAGGAAGATTTTCGGTAGATTGGTTAATTACTAAAGAGTTAGAGTTAATTATGTGGATTATTTAATGATGTGTCATTTTTGGACTGATAGTAGAACTAGGTATAAACGTGGATATTTTACTAAAGTAGAGGGACAAATTTGGCCTTTTCCCTTTTTTTTTATTGAGGTGGTCCCTTGCCACTGTGGACAACCGTTAGGGTTGTGGATATTTTTATCTACTTTTTAACGGTAGGGACGTATTTGGACCGATAGTAGAACTAGGTATAAACGTGGATATTTTACTAAAGTAGAGGGATAAATCTGGCCTTTTTCCCATAATGAAATTACCATTAGCTATTTTAAGATAAACACATTCATCAAGTTTATTTTTCACAAATTCAAATTTTGTAATAGTTTCATCAAATTTCAAGTACCACTGCTCGAGGCTTGTTTAAGCCCATATATGGATTTATTAAGCTTGGACACTAGATGTTCTTTACCAGCTTCTTTAAATCCTTCATGTCGAACCATGTAAACTTTTTCAAGCAGACTCCCATTCAGGAAAGCAGTTTTAACATCCATCTGGTGCAACTCTAAATCAAAATGAGCCAGCCATCATAACTCTAAATGTATCCTTGGATGAAACAGGAGAAACTATTTCTTTATAATCAGTACATTCTTTCTGAGTGTAACCCTTAGCAACCAACCTTGCTTTATAACGGTCTATATTTCCGTTGGAATCTTTTTTATTTTTAAATACCCATTTGCAACCAATAGGCCTAAAACCTACAGGCAATTCAACTAACTCCCACACTAAATTGTGTTCCTTGGAGCTCATCTTTTATTGCTTCACACCATTTATCAACAAATGGAGAGGAAATAGCTTGAGCATGTGATAAAGGATTAGTTATCTCTCCAGTATCACTAAGATTTTTAGTCACACAAGATGGCAAACCTTCTTTCTCTTTGTGACTTGTGTAGTGGTTCATTGTGTACATTTTGCTCAGGAACTATGGGATCTGTGTCGGTGTTCCCTTGATTCTCCCCCTCATGAATATGTTAGTTTACCATCTTTTCATGTACAACAGGTACATGTACAATGACTTTCTTCTCTTTCAATACACTTTCCTTACCACATGAACAATCACAATCACAAACATCATGCTCAAGAAATTTTGCATTAATAGACTCAACGATTCTAGTGCCACGCCCAAGACAGAAAAACCTAAAACCTTTAGAGTGATCAGGATAACCTATAAAGAAACAACTGGTAGTTTCAGGATCAGTTTTCTTTTCCGTGGGTGAATAGATACAAACTTCAGCTGGACATCCCCAAACGTGAAAATAATTCAAGCTAGGTTTTCGGGTTGTCTATAGTTCAAAGGGAGTTTTCAAGACATTTTTTATAAGAACTCTTTTCGGTTGTTACGGGGTTGCACCATGGGTCTGCGTTCAGCTTGTCCATAGTTCAAAGGGAGTTTTCAAGATAGTTTTTATAAGAACTCTTTCCGGTTGTTACGGGGTTGCACCATGGGTCTGCGTTCAGCCCTTTCCTATTTGCCCTGGTGATGGATGCCATAACGTATCATATTCAAGGGGAGGTGCCATAGTGCATGCTATTTGCTGATGACATATTCCTAATTGATGAGACACGACGCGACATCAACGAGAGGCTAGAGGTTTAGAGACATGCCCTTGAGTCAAAAGGTTTCAGGTTGAGCAGGACGAAGACGGAATACCTCGAGTGCAAATTTGGGGCCGAGCCGACGGAAGCGGGAGTGGAAGTGAGGCTTGACCCTCAAGTCATCCCTAAGAGGGGTAGTTTCAAGTACCTTGGGTCAGTTATTCAGGGGACCCGGAGATCGACGAGGATGTTACACACCGTATAAGGGTTGGGTGGATGAAGTGGAGGTTAGTAACGGGAGTCCTGTGTGACAATAAAGTGCTACCGCTACTAAAAGGCAAGTTTTATAGAGCAGTGGTTAGGCCTCCCATGTTGTATGAGACCGAGATTTGACCGATTAAGAACTCACACATCCAGAAGATAAAAGTTGCAGAGATGAGGATGTTGAGATGGATGTGCGGGCATACAAGGATGGATAAGATTAGGAATGAAGATATTCGTGAGAAGGGGGGCGTGGCCCCCATGGAGGACAAGATGTGGGAAGCAAAACTCAGATGGTTCGGGCATATTCAGAGGAGGAGCACTGATACACCAGTGAGAGGGTGTGAGCGACAGGTTGTGGTGGGTACGAGGAGAGGTAGAGGGGGACCTAAGAAGTATTGGGGAGAGGTGATCAGGCAGGACATGGCGAGACTTAGGATTACTAAGGACATGGCCCTTGACAGGGAATTGTGGAGGTCGAGCATTAAGGTTGTAGGTTATGGGGAAATTGTGAATATTTATACAACGCACTAGAGTGAGACTAGCCAGTTAGGAGTTAGTCTTAGGATGCTACTGATCAGCTACTGATGCTGAGCTTTACCTGTTGGTTATTAGTATACTTTCCAGCTTTTTTGTATTTCCTACATTTCTTATATTGCTGTTATTTTGTTATTTTATATTATTTTATGTTATGTTATGTATTTTATGTTATTTTATATTATTTTATTATGAGTCTATTGATAGTACTAATATATCATCTCTTGTTGCTTTCTTGAGCCGAGGGTCTCCTGGAAATAGCCCCTTTGCCCCTCGGGGTAGGGGTAAGGTCTGCGTTCATATTACCCTCCCCAAACTCTACTTGTGGGATTATACTAGGTTGTTGTTGTTTTTTTGTAGGAACTATATTCAAGATATAACTAGCTATTTTTAAGGCTTCACCCCAAAGAGACTCAGGTAGGCTAGTCCTCGACATCATACTTCTCACCATTTACATGAGAGTACGATTTTGTCTTTCAGCCACACCATTCTGCTCAGGAGTTCCATGCATAGTATATTGTGCTATTATCCCACATTCTTGCAAAAATAAAGAAAAAGGCCCCATATATTGACTAGACTCATCATATTTTCCATAGTACTCACCACCACGGTCATACCTCACTATCTTAATGGACTTCCCAAGCTGTTTTTCAACTTCAGTCTTGTAAATTTTAAACTTATCAAGTGCTTCAGATTTTTCTTTTAAAATATATGTATAACAGTATCTTGAAAAATTATCAATAAAAGTAATAAAATACTTATGATTGGTCAAAGTAGGTACATAAGGCCCACTAATATCAGTATGGATAATTTCTAAGAGTTCAGAGCTCCTAGTGGAACCCTTTCTCTTAGCCATAGTCATTTTACCCTTAATACAATCCACACAAGTTTCAAAATCTTTAGGATCAAGAATAGGTATAATATTTTTCTTTACCAATCGTTTAATTCTTTCTTTAGAAATATGACCAATACGCGTATGCCATACTCATAGCAGACCTTTTGTGGGTAGTATTTCCAACATGCATTGCAGAAAAAGTTTCATTCAATACATTCAAGCGAAATAGACCATCATTTAAAAAGGCATCAGCAACAACATGTGAATCATAAAATTTTTTAATAATACCATTGTTGACATCCAATTTTGTCCCTCCATTCTTCCAATTAATTTTCTTGAACTTTTAAGTTATTAATAATTTAAATACCTTATTTTTGTTACTACTACTATTATTAGTATTTATATTAATATTAATTTAGTATTAGCATTAGTGTTAATATCATTACTATGACTACCACCAACACTTTTTATTTTTATTATTATTATTATTATTTTATCATCATCAATTCTACTATTATTGTTAAAACTATCATTACAATTATTAAATTAAAATTACGATTACAATCATTATTCTTATCGTCATTACTATTAATATTACAATTTTCATTATACTATTGCAATTGCTACTATTGGTATTCTTATTATTATTTACTAAATATTTTTACTAGTATTATTATTACTATTATTTACTTAATATTGTATAATACATTGGAAAGAGTTAATTAAATTAAATTTAGGAGCCCAAAGAAACTAGGAAGAAAGGAATTTATGGACCATTTCAAATCCAAATTTCTGGTAGAAATTGCACGGGGCGTCCTATTTGGTCGCCCCCATTTAACCTATACCCATTTTTTTTAAAAACTTTTAACTTGTACCCACTTTTTAAAAAACTTCAGCTCCATTTCTCCCTTGCAACTCCATTTTAGTTTCTGCTTCTTTTGCTTTCCTTCTCTCTTCTGCTATCGTTTTCTCTTCCTTTGTCCTTGCTGCTGCTTTCTCTGCTACGTTGCTTACCCCTTCCTTTGTCCTTACTGCTAATTTCTCCACTGCGTTGCTTACTTTCTCCTTCACAGAAAGCATCTTCTTCTTTCTTCTTTGCCTTGCGTAGAATACTACAGTTGTTGATAATGTAGTAAATTGAAGGTTCTGTAGTTTGTGGGGAAATAATTAAGAGTAATTAAATAGAACTATAGCTGAAGTTATGTGAAAAGAGTGTTATTTGGGGTAGTAAACATACAATGAACTAAATAACTTTAGCTCTATAGCTGAAGTTTTTCGGTTACAAAGATAAAAACTTCAGCTCTAGAGTTGAAGTTTTCTGGTTACAAAGACAAAAACTTCAGCTCTAGAGCTCTCTAGAGCTGAAGTTTTTGTCTTTGTAACCGAAAAACTTCAGCTCTAATAAGGACTGAACTTGACTAAACTTTTAGATCTCTGGTCTGCCTTACCCGTCCAGATATAAAAGGTCAATCTTTTTACTAAATATGACATCCCGTCTCACAAGGACATTTAATAAGTCTTATGGTAGCTTATCAATGCCATCTACTGACTTTGCCAGTTTGTCTTAATATTCATGTTGCTCATTCATTTCCTGCCCGTAGTTTAATACTAATCAATATCATGCCTCCTGTCCACCTATCCCTTTTCTGCGACGTTCTTTGTTGGATGTCTTGGGAGAAGTTGGCAGAAGACATGCATATATTCTTTGCTAAAATAGCTCAAGTGTCAACTATTTTTTTCTGACTTGGTAGAATAGCTGAAAGGTGTGTTTGTTTCCTTGAAGGTTTGTTGTTTCAGCTTGATAGGATAGCTAAAACTATGTCTGAAATTGTCCTCTCCATTTTGAGATACAGTACATTGTCTCAGCACTTCCATTATTTTTGCTGAAGTTTTTCGGTTACAAAGACAAAAGCTTCAGCTCTAGAGCTGAAGTTTTTGTCTTTGTAACCGGAAAACTTCAGCTCTAGAGCTGAAGTTCGCCAGCTATAAAATAAAAACTTCAGCTCTAGAGCTGAACTTCAGGTCCGTCTACTAAAATGCTGAACTTTTGCGTGATTACCTTTGCTACTTCAGCCCCGTGTGCTGAAGTTATGTGAAAATGTGGGTACACTTGCAGTTTTTTTTGCAAAGCGGGCACAAGTTAAAATGTGGCACAAAAAATGGGTATACATGCAAATGCCCAAAATTTCAGCCATCAGCTAGCCCACTAAAGCCCAAACCACCAGCAGCAGTACAAAAACCTATTTGCAGCCCAAGACCTAAAAACAACTAGGGTTCCCACTCTCTCATCTCATACGTTGTCTTACCTCTTTCCCCTTCTAGTGTAATTTCAACTTTCTTCTCAACTATGGCAGAAGTTTGGCTTGCCAATTTTAAGTAAGCTTTTTGTCTCTATTCAAATCTCGTGACTTCTCTCTTTCCCTCTCTCATTCGTGTGCAACAATAGGCCAAAATACTTTTGAAGTTTTTGACCTTTGTCCAGAGTTAATCGTCGGTGTAAAGATTTTCTCTTTGAAATTCAAATGGCTCTTTTGAAATTCAAACGGCTAATCCATTCTTCAAATTCCGCCCAAGAATCACTTTCTCAAGGAGACCTAACCCTTCTCTATAAATAGGCTATTTGGATCTCAGCCGAAACCTGAGGTGGAGAGCACAAGAAACACAACATATAACACTCTTTTACTGTTAAATAACTCTCAAGGAATACTTTCATTGCTTTCTTGTTTCGTTTTTGCTGGCCTGGAACTAAAACAAAGGTATCCTAGTAGTTTTAGGACGTGATTAAGGGAGTAGATCCAAGGCTCACGCCCTAGTTCACTGCACCTAGTTCACTGATACCATGTTGTCACGACCCAAAATCCACTAAGGGTCGTGGTGGCGTCAGACCCTACTGTCACGCAAGCCAACCAAATTACTTAATCAGAATCTCGTTTTATTACTTTTGAAATCTAGGATTTTCCTTCAAATTTAGCAATTTTAAAGAATATAGTCTCAAATCAAATTTAAATGATAAGTAGTTAATATAATACTTCAAACCATCCCAGAACCCGGTGTCACAAGTGCATGAGCATCTACTGACAAGAAAATAAAATGCAACATCCGTCCAGAATACAGACAGGAAGTAAATACAGTACACTGGAAGAGACTGCTCTAGCTGCGGCCGTCTCGAATGATGCAGCTCACCTAGTCCCAGAATCATCCGTACTGCTACGCCCAGGAGGCCATTAGAGTTGCATATACCGTGCAACAAAAAAGCACAGAAGTGTAGTATGAGTACGTAAATAACGTGTAGTCAATGAGTATCATGCCTAATCTCGAAGAAGTAGAGACGAGATGGTCAACTTCAATACTTTCTAGAGGTCCAACAATAATATACCAAAAGTGTGAGGAAATCATGGATTTGTATAGTAGTTCTAACTCACAAGGCGGGAAAACAGGTAAACACCTTTAACAAATAATAAAGGATTTCAAGGTTTACTTTTCATTATCTTATCAATTTATATCAAGCCATGAAAGGCAATATCAACATTTAAAATTCTTAGGAAAACAATATATATCATGCGCAAATCATGCCGAGGTCGACGGCCCGCTCCAACAGAAATGCAAACTATGCATTGCCGAGGGTCAAACGACACGAACCATAGATGCATCTATTTAATCTGCTGAGGTATTCGGCCCGTTCCATAAATAAACACATACCTTGCTCACGAATCATGCATGCGACGCAGGTACACATAGAGATACATGCTCAATCAGTCAATTAAGAACTTATCGGGGAATATTTATCCAATTAAAACCAATTCTCCTTTAACAAATTTTAAGAAATGAAGTTTAATCCTTTTAGAAACTCACTTACTAATTCAATGTGATTTAAGCAATTCAAACTATCAACGGGTTCATAAATAATCCAAGTATAACATGCTTTTGGGTCCTAATTACCTGGATAATAGCATAATAGTAGCTACACACAGACTCTCATCACCTCGTGCGTATGTAGCCCCCGCAAATAGGAGCACACGATCAATTATTTCACCCATGGGGATAATTCCCTCTTACAAGATTAGAAAGGAGACTCACCTCGCTCCGAAGATCCATAACCGGCATTCCACGCTCCTCTGAAGACTCTAATTGATGCACCACGCCCCAAAACTAGCCAAAGGGTACGTAAATCCATTAATATGTGCTCAATTATTTATTACAATCTAATTTATAACAATTCCTAACTCCGATCAAAAAGTTAACCAAAACGCCCTCGGGCCCACGTGCCCGGAATCCTAAAATTTTCGAAGATAAAGATTACCCATGAACTTAGGGACTCAAATATATAATTTTTCTATAAATTCCATACCCAAAATCGTGGTTAAATTCCAAAAATATAAATTCTAGGTCTTTCTACCAAAACCTCAATTTTTCTACAATTTTTCAAGTCTAAATCCATATATAAACCTTGTATTTAACTCAAAGCTAGCATAAATTACTTACCTCATGACAAGTGATGAAAATGACACCTCAAAGTTTCTCCCCACCGGCTCTAATGGAAGAAAAATGGGGTTAAAATGAACTCAACCCCAAACTTTTAAAAGACCTCACTGCCTCAGCTGTTTCCGCACCTGCGGTTCCTTGACCGCTTCTGCGGTTCCGCAAGTGCGGTTAAATGCCACATCTGCGGTCCTCCCTGGGCACCCCTTTCTCGCTTCTGCGACGTGCCTCCCGCAGATGCGGTCCCGCTTATGCGGAACCTGACCGCATCTGCGGTCCTCTCCAAGATGCCCTCTTCCGCTTCTGCGACCACCTCTCCGCATATGCGGTCCCGCTTCTGCGGAACCTTGACCGCATCTGCGGTTCTCAAGCCTTTGACCAAAATCCGCACCTGCGCCCTCCTAGCTGCTTCTGCGGTTCCGCACCTGCGGCCCTCTTCCGCAGGTGCGGTTATGACAGCAACCAGCAATCCTCAACCCTCCAAAAATCCCATTTTCGATCCGTTAACCACCCGAAATCCACCCGAGGCCCCCGGGACCCCAACCAATCATACCAACCAGTCCCAAAACACATTACGGACTTGCTCGACGCCTCAAATCACATCAAACAACACGAAAATCATGAATTACACCCTAATTCAAGCTTTATGAACTTTAGAACTTCAAACTTCTATTTCCGATGTGTAAACCTATCAAATCACGTCCGATTGACCTCAAATTTTGCGCACAAGTCATATTTGACATTACGGACCTACTCCAACTTTTGGAATCAAATTCTAACCCCGATATCAAAAAGTCCATTTCCGGTCAAACTTCTCAAAACCTTCAATTTTCTATATCTAGCCAAATGACTTTAAAATGACCTACGGACCTCCGAATTCACTTCCGATCGCGCTCCCAACTCCAGAATCACCATACGGAGCTATTCTTAGACTCGGAATCCCAAACGGACATCGATAACACTGAAATGCACTTCAAGTCAAACTTAAGAAATTTCTTCCAAAATAATAACTTCCACAATAGGTGCCAAAACGCTCCCGGGTTATCCAAAACCCAATCCGGGCATACGCCCAAGTTCGAAATCATCATACGAACCTGCTGGAACCTTCAGATCCCAATTCCGAGGTCGTTTACTCAAAATTCCAATCCTAGTTCATTCTTTCAACTTTAAGCTTCCGAAAGAAAAATACTCCTTCCAAATCAACTCTAGACTTCCCGAGATTCAATTCCGACCACACGTACAAGTCACAATACCTGAAATGAAGCTGCTCATGGCCTCAGACTGCCGAATGACGTGCTAGGGCTCATAACTACCAGTTGGGTCATTACATTCTCTCCCACTTAAACATACGTTCGTCCTCGAACGTGCTGAGAACTACACTGGAGTGGTCTGAAATCGCTGTTTAACTTCTCATGTACCTTCCCGTGCTACCACAACCCAGTTGAGCACATTAGCTCGATCAATTCTGAAGATATTCTCTTTTATTCAAGTAGATACGCCTTAAATTCAAATTCCAACATCTGTAACTCAATGCTAGGCCTGGTTCCAACATGCGCTCATCATATCAATAACTACACGCTGTACCCAGACATGACTGCATAACTTTGCTGAATTCACAACTTGCACCACTTTACTCATAGGACCACAATAACTTTCTCTGATCAATTAATCGAAATTCCACGAATCTGAGGCTCCCATTGCACCTCATGACCTACATAGGTCTTGCTCTAATTCTTACAATAACATCACGACGGAAGAGATGTGCAGAAATTCATAATCAACTGCCGAGACATACTTCTGACAAGAAACATTACCAAATAATGAGCCTATACTTCTGACAAGAAACATTACCACATTCTAAACCAAATAATGATCTATGCTCTTTAATATATTTCATGTAATCAGATTACACTGATCCTAAATCCAACAACCTCGTCTCACCCAGTATGAACTGCCCAGGCAACAAGCCATCCCGACATGACCAAAATTCTCATATGATGCCATAATGTGCCAATTGGCTACCAATTAGAATGCGATACAAACAGGAAAATGAACTCTGAAAGAAATTTTAATTACCCCGCTCGCGAATCATATATGCGACACAGACACACAACTAATATGAGCTTTCTTCAAAAAATAGGAAACAAAACACAATAAACAGATATGGGGAATTGTACCGAACATCATGCTGTTGCGGCGCACAACCCGATCCAAACAACATAACCATGGTGGCGTGCCACCCAATCCAAATAACATACCCATGGTGGCGTGCCAACCGATCCACACATAGAACTCACATAAGAAGATATACATCGAGCTAAATTTCTCATTACAACAAGATATCGAATTTGGTCACAAGCAAGCTAAGTGCATAATACCATCCCTGAGGGGACATATAGTGCTATAAGATACAAAACTCAAGCACAACTGAGGTACGATATACAATTTGAATCTCAAAAGCCATTTTGCTCATAATACGTCATTTCTACGCGGATCCTCAACACACAAACAATTTCTCAAGCCGTCTCACAACTCACATGGTGCAATGTATCACTACATGAAATATCTGACAACGAAATAACACCCTGACTACTCCATAAGGAGCGCATTGCTGAAATGAACACAACTGGCCTGACATAGAGCCCATATTCACATTTAAATCCATCCACCGACCTCAAGTCGATCCTGATCATATAAAACTAAGACAATAACCTTTCAAAGATCCATACTAATTTCCCTCTTCTCATAACACACAAGAACAATCATCATAACCGGAGTACTCATCCACAGTCCACAACCCAGTAACTGAGTGCCCTTCAGGCATATATTCTCAATTTAACGACATTATCGGAAACCTTTATACTTGGTTTAAATCTTTAATCATCAAAAACTCCTTTGTTGCTCATCCGAGCTCGCGACATCCTTTTCAATAAATTTTGGAGTCTCTGTTCCCGAACTAGCCAAGTCAGTGTGGCTTATAAGGATTTGTGTCAAAATGTATAAGTTCGATCTGTATGATGGGCATGGTGACCCGGTTACCCACCTGAGGGGATTCTGCAGCAAAATGAGAGGGGCAGGTGGAAAATATGAGTTACTGATGGCGTACTTCAGCCAGAGTCTCAGTGGGTTTGCTTTGGAGTGGTTTACACAACAGGACCATGGTAGGTGGTATACCTGGGATGACTTGGCACAAGCATTTGCCTGCCATTTTCAGTACAATCTAGAAATTATTCCAGATCGCTTGTCACTGATAAAACTTGAGAAGAAACCCGGGGAGAGCTTCAGGGAGTATGGGTTCCGCTGGAGAGAACAGGTCGCAAGGGTCGACCCTCCGATGAAAGAAAGTGAGATGGTTGATTACTTTTTGCAGGCTTTGGAGCCGACTTACTTTAGTCACTTGGTAACAGCAATTGGTAAATCTTTTAATAAAGTTGTGAAGATGGGAGGAATGGTCGAGGAAGGACTTAAAACCAATAAAATCTTGAGCTATTCAGCGATCAAAGCAACCACCCAGGCCATCCAAAGGGGCACTGGGGGCATGCTCGGGAAAAAGAAGAAAGAAGAGGTTGCAACTGTTGAGTCCTGAGCGTGGTCCAGATCTAGAGGCCCTTTGCCCTACTACAACCAACCCCGACCCCACTACTAAAATTACCCATACACTCCATATATTCCTCTACAACACTATTACCCACCGCCAGATCCACATTTTTTCGTCCACCATACTCAAACTTATCCCCAACCTTCGGTTCATGCGCAATGGCGTGCACCGGCTCTCCAAAACTCATACCCAGCTCCACAAAACACCTATCCACCCCCAAGAGCCCCCCCGGAGCAGGTCACCGACCAAACCCAACCTTCAAAAATGAGAGATTACAAAGTAAAAGACTTTCACTCCATTGGGAGAATCATATACCACCCTTTTTCACAAATTGAGGCAGTTAGGTCTATTGAATCCAATTGAGCCCAAAATGCCAAACCCACTTCCTAGAAATCTAGACCACTCAGTAAGCTGTGAATACTATTCGGGGGCCCCCGGATATGATACAGAAAAGTGTTGGACGCTAAAGACAGCGGTGCAGGAGCTCATTAACACCTACCGGATCGAGGTCCAGACCCCAGATGCACCAAATATTAACCAGAATCCATTGTCACCTCACCACGAGACCCATATGATTGAGTTAGTACAAAAAGAAGAGCATAAGAAACCTTCGCAAACAGTAATGATGATCAGGGCTAGTTAGGATAGGCCAAATGAGAAATTAACTAGTGGAAGGACATTGATCCAGGTGGAGGAAACAATTAGTAACTAGTTGTGGTGATACAGAAAGAGTTTTCAAGCAATGTTGCAGTTAAACGAGAACTGGTTGTGGTGGGAAAAGAGCCTTCGAGCAGTGTTGCAATAAAGCAAGAACCGGCTAGAGTGGTGGTGCCGGGAGCAGTGGCCAAGCCCGTTGTGATCATAAAAGGTGCTCGCATGGAGCCCGTTATTACCAAGCCAGTGATTCAGTTACTAATAACCAGTGAAAAGGCCGTGCCATGGAATTACGGTCGGGTGACAGTAATGTATAAGGGAAAGGAAGTTAAAGAAGAAGTTTGTGAAACTCATGGGCTGACTCATTTAGGAAGATGTTTCGCCCCTGAGGAATTGAGAAAAGCTAAAATTGCCAAAGATAATCCAGCTCCCGTAAAGAAAGTCGTGACTGAAGAAGAGGTGGAAGAATTCTTGAAGAAGATGAAGGCGCAAGATTACTCTATTGTAGAACAGTTGAGGAAGACCCCGACACAGATCTCATTGCTATCATTATTGATCCATTCAGACGAGCATCGCCGGGCATTGATGAAAATTCTGAATGAAGCCTATATTCCGGATAAGATCTCTGCGAACCATTTGGAGAAAATAGCAAACAAGATTTTAAGGTCAATAGGGTTACATTCTCTAATTATGAGCTGCCGTTGGAAGGCATTGAGCATAATAAAGCACTATACCTCACGGTGAAATGCGAAGACTCTGTGGTCACCTGAGTGCTGATTGACAATGGGTCCAGTGCAAACATTTTCCCTCTCTCTACCCTGGACAAGGTAAAGGTGGACAGTGAAAGAATCCACAAGAATAGAATTTGCATGCGAGGATTTGATGGAGGAGGAAAGGACACAGTAGGGGACATAGTGTTGGAAATGACGATCGGACCGGTTGAATTTACTATGGAGTTTCAGGTGCTCGACGTGGCTGTTTCTTACAATCTCTTGTCCCTGGATTCATGCAGCAAAAGCAGTGCCATCTACTTACATCAGATGGTCAAATTCGATGGAAACCGGTAGGAAATTATGGTGCATGGGGAAGAAGCTGAGGACGACAAAGGTCCATAGGTTTATCAAATCTTAGACGCGGTATCAGTTGAAAAGGTCCCGGAAGGGGAGTGTATTCCTGCGCCAAAGGTAGCTGCTGCATCCGTCATGGTGGCCTCAGAAATGTTAAAGAATGGTTTCATACCGGGCAAAGGTTTGGGTGCTGATCTTCAAGGCATTGTGCAGCTAGTTTCTCTTCCCAAGAATCTGGATACTTTTGGTTTAGGGTTCAAGCCCATAGCTACGGATGTAAGGCGGGCCCGCAAAATGAAGAAGAGGCGTGGTTCCTTCCCAAGCCAATCCCACGTCTGTCCAGATCGTTCATTAGGCCGGGTATCAGAAAGCAATTGTTGTCAAAAGTTTCTGAGTCATTGATTGGTGCTGATAGAGTCTTGGACAAAGGGTTCGAAAGGTTGTTCGCTGAGGTTAACATGGTTGAGGCCGCGGAAGGGTCAATCAAAGCAAATGTGCAGTTCATCGGACCACGTGCAAAAGTCAACAACTGGGAAGCTACTCCTCTTCCTACTCGGAGGGAGTCTTAGTAGTGGGTTTTGATTTTCTTTTGTTGTCTATATTATTCCAGGGTTTGTAATTCAAATATTATGTTCCATCCAATTAGATGTGTTAAAGCCCTGTTATCTTTATATTCAATGAAATGCAATTGTCTTTCTTTCTTCATTCCTAATTTTGTTTCCGTTTTCTTTTCTTCTCTGTACAGTTCTTTTTATGCTGATATCAATGACATGACATGCATGAGGAATCTTCGGTCCAGTTTTAAAAGCCAATCTAACTCGGAAATAATAATACAAGAAATTGAGTGTGATGATGAGTTGGAATACGATGATGACGAGGCCTATGAAGAGATTAGTAAAGAATTAAGCCATTTTGAGGAAAAACACAAATATAACCTAAATGACACGGAAGCAGTTAATCTAGGGGACCAAGATAATGTCCGTGAAACTAAAATAAGTGTTCATCTGGAACCGCAGCTCAGGGAGGAGATAATCAAAGCACTGTTTGAATACAAGGATATTTTTGCATGGTCGTATGATGATATGCCAGGTCTAAGCACTGAATTAGTGGTTCACAAATTGCCCACTGACCCAGCACTCCCTCCTGTCAAGAAGAAGCTGAGAAAGTTCAAAACGGATATAAGTGTAAAGATCAAAGAAGAGATCACCAAGCAGTTTGAGGCAAAAGTCATTCGGGTCATGCGGTGTCCCACCTGGTTAGCCAATGTTGTGCCTGTGCCAAAAAAGGATGGCAAGACCAGGATGTGTGTTGATTATCGGGATCTTAACAAGGCAAGTTCAAAAGATAATTTTCCACTGCCGAACATCCACATATTGATTGATAATTGTGCTAAACATGAGATTGGTTCTTTTGTGGATTGTTACGCGGGGTACCACCAGATCTTAATGGATGAGGAGGATGCAGAAAAGATGGCATTCATCACGCCATGGGGAACATACTGTTATCGGGTCATGCCGTTTGGTTTGAAAAATACCGGGGCAACCTATATGAGGGCAATGACAACAATGTTACACGACATGATACATAAGGAAATTGAGGTGTACGTAGACGATGTGATTGTGAAGTCTAGAAAGCAGTTTGACCACGTCAGGGATCTGAGGAAGTTCTTCCAAAGGCTTCGCGGGTACAATCTTACGCTCAATCCTGCAAAATGCGCTTTTGGGGTGCCGTCTGGGAAGTTATTGGGATTTATAGTAAGCTGTCGGGGTATTGAGCTAGACCCGTAAAAAATCAAGGCTATCCAGGAATTGCCACCTACGAGGAACAAGACCGAGGTGATGAGTTTGCTAGGGAGATTGAACTATATCAGCAGGTTCATTGCTCAACTCACGACAACTTGTGAGCCAATCTTCAAACTGTTAAAGAAAGACTCTGCGGTCAAATGGATGGATGCATGCGAGGAGGCTTTTGATAAGATAAATGGGTATTTGCCAAACCCACACGTAATGGTCCCGCCAGAACCAGGGAGGCCTTTGATTCTATATTTGACAGTTTTGGATAATTCATTTGGCTGTGTACTGGGGCAACATGATGTTACTGGAAGAAAAGAGCAGGTTATCTATTACCTCAACAAGAAATTCACATCTTACGAGGTTAAGTATACTCATCTTGAGAGAACATGTTGCGCACTAACTTGGGTTGCACAGAAGCTGAAACATTACTTGTCATCTTATACCACCTATCTCATCTCTCGGTTGGACCAGTTGAAGTACATTTTTCAGAAGCCCATGCCCACAGGGAGGCTTGCAAAGTGGCAGATCCTGCTTACAGAATTTGACATTGTCTTTGTGACCCGGACCGCAATAAAAGCACAAGCCTTGGCGGATCATTTGGCCGAGAATCCGGTTGATGAGGATTATGAACCTTTGAAGACTTATTTCCTTGATGAAGAGGCGATGCACATTGATGAGTTGGAACAAGTTGAGAAGCCGGGATAGAAACTTTTCTTTGATGGGGCTGATAATATGAAAGGCGTGGGGATATGAGCCGTACTTGTTTCTGAAACAGGGCAGCACTACCCCGTTATAGCTCAGCTTCGTTTCTATTGTACTAACAACATGGCAGAATATGAGGCATGTATCTTGGGTCTGAGGTTAGCTGTAGATATGGGTGTCCAGGAAGTCTTGGTCATGGGTGACTCGGACCTACTGGTGCACCAAATTCAAGGAGAATGGGAAACACGGGACTTGAAGCTTATACTATACTGACAATGTTTGCATGATCTTTGTCAACGTTTTCAATCAGTAGAGTTCAGGCGCACATTCCAAGGATTCATAATGAGGTTTCTGATGCGCTGGCCACTTTGGCGTCAATGTTGCATCATCCGGATAAGGCTTATGTGGAACCTTTGCAGATTCAGGTCCGTGATCATCATGCTTATTGTAATATGGTTAAAGAAGAATTTGACGGTGAGCCGTGGTTTCATGACATCAAGGAATATATTAGGAGGGGGGTGTATTCGGTACAGGCCACGGGTGACCAGAAAAGAACGATTCGATGGTTGGCAAGCGATTTTTTCTTTAGTAGGGGAGTATTGTACAAAATAACTCCAGATCTCGGGTTGTTAAGATGGTTTGATGCGAGACAGGCCACAACTATCATGACTGAGGTACATTCCGGAGTTTGTGAACCGCATATGAGTGGGTACGTTCTGGTAAAGAAGATCCTCCGAGCGGGGTACTACTGGCTTACGATGGAGCGGGATTGAATCAGTTACATATGCAAATGTCATCAGTGCCAAGTGCATGGAGACTTGATTCATTCGCCACCATCCGAATTACACACGATGTCCGCACCGTGGCCTTTTGTGGCATGGGGAATGGATGTCATTGGGCTAATTGAGCCAGCAGCGTCTAATGGGCACAGGTTCATTTTGGTAGCTATAGATTATTTTACCAAGTGGGTAGAGGCCAAAATGTTCAAGTCCGTAACCAAGAAAGTTGTGGTGGATTTTGTGCATTCAAACATTATCTGTCGTTTTGGGATACCAAAGGTGATCATTACAGACAATGGAGCTAATCTCAATAGTCATTTGATGAAAGAGACATGTGAGCAGTTCAAGATTACCCATCGCAATTCTACCCCATACCTCCCTAAGGTGAATGGTGCGGTCGAAGCGGCCAACAAGAATATAAAGAAAATAATTTGGAAAATGGTAGAGGGTTCTAGACAGTGGCATGAAAAGCTACCTTTTGCATTGTTGGGGTACCGCACCACTGTTCGAACTTCAGTAGGGGCGACTCCTTATTCATTGGTGTATGGCACCGAAGCTGTGATACCCGCAGAAGTGGAGATCCCATCCCTTCGAATTTTCGCGGAGGCTGAGATTGATGATGAGGAATGGGTAAAAACCCGCGTGGAACAGTTGAGTTTGATCGATAAGAAAAGATTGGCATCAGTGTGTCATGGCCAATTGTACCAACAAAGAATGGCAAGAGCGTATAACAAGAAAGTGCGTCCGAGGAAGTTTGAAGTGGGACAGTTAATGCTGAGACGTATTTTGCATCATTGGGCGGAAGCAAAAGGAAAGTTCACCCCAAACTGGCAAGGGACATTTGTTGTAACCAGAGTGTTGTCTAATGGTGTACTATATTTCACAGATGTGGAAGGAAAATGTGTAGAAATGACTATCAATTCCGATGCGGTAAAAAATATTATGTATGATTTCTTTGTTTGATTGTAATTATTTGTATTTGGCATATTTTGAAGATTGAAATGACGAAGGCATTTTGTTCTGCTATCTAAACACTTTATCCCTTGTCATCCCTTTGAGCCTTGTTTATTTTCTTTCATAATACTCTTTCGGAATCAATGGGATAATTCAGAAACGCAAGTGCGGAGGGTAAGTAAGTGAAGAAGAAAAAGGGAGGAAGAAAAGAAAAAAAGAAGAAGAAGAAAGAAGAAAAGAAAGAAAGAAAAAGAAGAATAGAAAGAAAGAAAAAGCAAAAAAGAAAAGAAAAGAAAGGAAAAGAAAAGAACAATGAAAAGAAAGGAAAAGGAGAAATAAAAAAAAGGAAAAGAAGAGAAAGAAAAATCATAACAACAAAGTAATTTCTATGACGTGAACTATGTTTGACTTGATCCCGAAAGGGTACGTAGACAACCTCTCTCTGAGGTTCAGTCATACCAAAATAAAATCCAAAAGTCCCCAAGCAAGAAACTGGGGCAGAAGTTGCGTTTGTTGTGAAAGACCTGATTCCGAAAGTTGTAATTTTAACCCATTTTGAATTGTTTTGAGCCTTTTATACCCTTCTTTTATAACCCATCCAAAAGCCCACGTTACGGTCCAAAGAAAGACCTTTCGATCAGTCTTCGAGAAATGCCAAGTCAAGCAGGTAAAGGTAATCCATGTCGAGGGCAACACTCTGGTGCAAGCAGGAAAGATAAAAATGAGAGAGTATTATTGCTGAAAACCCTCATGGGCACCGTAAGGCGACGGGAGCTGAGAGAAATAAAAATGAGAGAGTCTTATCGGTGAAAACCTTAACAGGTACCGTAAGGCGACGTGAGTTGAGAAAAAATTAAAATGAGAGAGTCTTATTGGTGAAAACCTTCACGGGCACCTTGAGGCAAAAGTGAGTTAAGAGTAAACAAATGAGGGAGGTCTATTGGCGGAAAGCTGTTTTGAGGCACCGCAGGATGAAAAAGGTCAAGGTTTGGGTAAAGTGATCAAGTTATGGAAATTCTGAGGCAACAAGGTATGGTAATTAGAAGGTGATTGGTTGGAAGATTGGGCCGATTAGTCCGAAATGCATGTCATGACCATTGGTACCAGTTGTTCCGGTCAGATAAGTTTCTTTTCTTTCTCTTTTTAGCAGTCATCCGGGTTTGGATTCTTTGTATCCTTAACTCGTAAAATCATTGCATTTCATTTTCTTGGGGTTTATCTATCTAAAGATGTTTCAATGATAGTGTTATTCAAAGCAAGTGAAGAGGGAATTCAAAGCTCACTACAAGTTTCCGAAATTGCAAAGCACAGCATGGTCCGAAAATATTAAAGACGACATGATGTGAGGTGTAATACAGGGGATCACTGGAAGTTTCATCGGTGGAATAATTGGGAGATGTCATGGAAAATGCAAAAGTCAAATAAAGGGATCGGAGATTTGAAACAACAGCGTGGGTATAGAACACTTGGGAAGTTAAGCGGTTCAGGGCCAGTTCGGGGAAGCCGGTCAAAACAAAACAATGCAGTGGAAGGATTTTCAGCAAGAATGCCATCAACTAACCATCATTTTAAACTAACAAAATTTTCTTTGATTGAAACAGGGGCAGAAAAATTTGTTTCGGAGGAACTTTCCGTAAGGGAAAAACAAGCATTAATCAGGTTTGACCGTAAAGTGGAGATTGATCAAATACAAGATAATCATGAATAACATAGGGGAATATAAGTTGGTGTCAAAAGATTGCATGATTAAGATAAGGTTCAAGTAGGAGTTGTCAGGACCTACCTGGATAATAAGACTTAGCTTTCAAACTCTTAGTAATAGTTGGCATAATGATTCGGTTAACACTCACCCATGTACCCAGTTTCCAAATTGGGGCAGAAAATTTTATTTGTTTTGTTATTTTGTTGAAATCGAGAGCCCGCCTGGAGAACAGAGGCATACAATTCAAGTTTGAGCAGTCAGGAGCCCGCCTGCAGAACAGAGGCATTTATATTTTCAAGTTTTGAAATCGGGAGCCCGCCCGTAGAACAGAGGCATATATTTTCAAGTTTTGAAGTCGGGAGCCCGCCCGTAGAACAGAGGCATGTATTTTCAAGTTTTGAAGTCAGGAGCTCGCCCGTAGAATAGAGGCATGTATTTTCAAGTTTTGAAGTCCGGAGCCCGCCTATAGAACAGATGCATATATTTTTAAGTTTTGAAATCGGGAGCCCACCGTATAACAGAGGCATGTATTTTCAAGTTTTGAAGTCGGGCACTCGCCCGTAGAACAGAGGCATGCATTTTCAAGTTTTGAAGTCGGGAGCCCGCCCGTAGAACAGAGCATGTATTTTCAAGTTTTGAAGTCGGGAGCCCGCCCGTATAACAGAGGCACATATTTTCAAGTTTTGAAGTCGGGAGCCCGCCCGTAGTGCAGAGGCATATATTTTCAAGTTTCGAAATTGGGAGCCCGCCCGTATAACAGAGGCATGTATTTTCACATTTCGAAGTCGGGAGCCCGCCCGTAGAACAGAGGCATGTATTTCAAGTTTTGAAGTCGGGAGCCCTCCCGTAGAACAGAGGCATGTATTTTCAAATTTTGAAGTCGGGAGCCCGCCCGTAGAATAGAGGCATATATTTTCAAGTTTTGAAGTCGGGAGCTCGCCCGTAGAACAGAGGCATATATTTTCAAGTGTTGAAGTAAGCCCGCCTGTAGAATAGAGGCATGTATTTTCAAATTTTGAAATCGGGAGCCCGCCCGTAGAACAGAAGCATATATTTTCAAGTGTTGAAGTCGGGAGCCCGCCCGTAGAACAGAGGCATGTTTTTTCAAGTTTTGAAGTCGGGAGCCCGCCCGTATAACAGAGGCATGTATTTTCAAATTTTGAAGTCGGGAGCTCGCCCGTAGAACAGAGGCATATATTTTCAAGTTTTGAAGTCGGGAGCCCTCCCATAGAACAAAGGCATATATTTTCAAGTTTTGAAGTCGGGAGCCCGCCCGTATAATAGAGGCATGTATTTTCAAATTTTGAAGTCGGGAGCCCGCCCGTAGAACAGAGGCATACATTTTCAAGTTTTGAATTCAAGAGCCCGCCCGTATAACAGAGGAGTACATTCAAGATCAGCAGTCTGAAGGAAAGGAAAAGCATATCAGTTTACAATTCGAAGCAGCAACCATGGATTTCACCGAGAGAACATAATACAACAAGGCAACAAGAAATACAAGGGCAAGTGTGAAGAATCTAGATAGGATTTTTGTAATTCGTAGATCATAGCTTAGGATAGCTTCTTTTATTTTGACATGGTGTAATAAGGGAGGTCAGCAAGCAGTAGCAGTAGCAACAGCAGTGAAATCACAGCTTTATGGTAGTCCCAGCTACCAGATGTCACACCTCCTATTTCCTACACCCACAAGGGCATAAAGGAGTTTTTCCAATTAAAGGACAATCGAAACGGGATTTGTCATTAAGATTCAGAGTCGCCACTTGGAAGAGTAATGGTGTCCCAAGTCACCGGTTGAATCGCGAATTGAGGAGATTATTGACTCTGTTTAACAGTCCACGACCCAGAAATCCGAGTAAGGAATTCTGTTAACCCGGGAGAAGGTGTTAGGCATTCCCGGGATCCGTGGTTCTAGCACGGTCGTTCAACTGTAATATTTGGATTATTTCTTTGATTTTAGTACATGTTTTAACCTACGTGCTTTTTAACTTTGAACCGCTTTTATTATTATTATTTTAAGAGAATTGCAATATCGTGAAAACACGTCTCGAACCGCGTCACATAAATGCACCCGCGGTTTTTGACACATTTCGACTTCGTTGAGATTTGGATTTGAGTCACATAAATGTGCACCCGTATTTAGGAAGATAATATTATTAAATGCCGGGCCTGAAGCAACTAGCGCATTATTAACTTTGCGGGAAGCCACGAAATTCGCTAAATGGCATGTCCCGAGGTCTAAAATTTTTAAAAGAAGTAATTAAAGAGGGCCACGCAATTTGTAATTTTATTTGGCGCGGCGCACCTCATTTTTATTATTTAAAAGGCAAACCTAAAGCAATTATAATTTTCTATTTTATATTGTCTCTAATAATAAAGAAAAATAAAAATAGCCCTAATTAATGAATATTGTTTAAGGGTTACTATATTTGGGTCCATGCGCTTATATAACTTCAGGTCCTTAACCATTTTGGGCCTTGAACACAGCCCGTGTGAGGAAATCATAACCAAGGTCCTACACAAAAAAGGACCAGTCATAGGCTTGGGCCCAGGTCCAAACGAGCACATAAGTCAGGACAGGACCTGGGATGCTCGTTAGGGTACTGAGGCCCAAACTGTCTGAAAATGGGCTGTCGAGCCCTGATTGCTAAACCAAACCACACCTCAATTCAATTTGAACAAATAAGGTGATACCGATTGCTTTGATTCTAGTTTCATGCCCAGTCTTATGTATAACTAAACGTATTACTACAAAATTCAGGAGGCAATGATTAGAGCAAAGTAATTATTAACTAAGTTGAGCTATCAAACTAAACGAACAAACTTCACCAATTTAAATGTTTATTTTTTGATCTTAAAATCAACTCACTGGTGCCAAAACATAAAGTTACTGCATTACTAAAACATTTATTAGGCCTGAGTTTAACATTGACATGGTATACATTCTGATTTTAAAGCCAGTTTCAAGTTTTAATTGAACAGTTATCCCATGAATTCAAATTACACTACACTAAGGCTATTATTTAGAATGAAGAAACTCAAGCTCAGATTTAACAGTCCAGTACATTCCGAAACAGTCCTATAGTTTAAAATTCATGTCATTACAAACCAACTCTAAACTATATCAGACAACATACAAATAAGCTAACATATATCTAACTATCTATACATCATTCAAAGGAACACAAGTCATGAAGCAGAGAACGTGAAAATACTCTATTTCATTTCTATTTCAACAACTACATCGAGGTAATGTTGAGATGTGTACCTGAAGTGTGAATCAAATCGAAAAAGGAGATGTCAGCAGCAGCAGGTGACATATCAACAGATCATAAATAGCCACAACAGGAGTAATTTTCGAATCAAAATAACTTCTCAAAGGCCCAGGAATGAACTCAGAAATTGACACGCCCAATAGATGACCAAAACAGCTTAATTGACCCCAAAATTACTTGAAATCAAACACAGTAAGCTTCTAAAACTTCAACAGACCAGAATTCAACTTGAACAAACCAAATTCAAACCAAACCTAAACCAGAACCTTTGTAGCACCTCAATCACTAGGAAAACAATTGCTAGAACTTGAAATTGGCCTAGAAAACTCAATGTAACAGTATTTTTTTGGGTTTTCTATAGCTTTTGTGTATTTATTTTATTTGGAGATTTTCAGATGAAAAAGAGGTTTTCGAATTCCAGATCTGATTTTTTGATCTGAAATTCAAATTTCAGTTTTTGGAGACTTAGGGAATTTTTGGGGGGATTTCTAGATGTTGAAACTTGATCCCTAAGACACTAGTCATGCCTTTTTATAGGCAAAATGAGGGCAACCTTCCTGATTATCCAATTCCCTTTCTACCCCCTAGAATTCCTAGTCTTTTACCCTTTTACCCTTAAAAAGAGTCTGAAAACAGACTCACATTTTTTCTATACACCTGGAACCTTCTTTCCTAACAGAATTGATTCCCTCCCAATATGAAGTCCCCAAACTGACCCTCAACCAATCACTTATTACACTCCCTACTTGACCTTTAAACCCTCTTAAGTTTCTTTTGTTTAACTAAGACCCCTAGAATCTCTGAACGTTTACAAACTAAGCCAAACAATTTTTGATAGAAATCAACAAACAAATCAAATCTAAATGGCATTAACTTCTAAAACTTAAGATACGCAATGAAAATCAGAAATAAGCCAACACTAGAACAATTGAACTGTAGTTAGCAGGAAAATAATAAATGAATTAATTCAAAATCCAACCCTGGAAACAACTAACAACTCTTTTAAAGGGAATCAAACACCACGAATGAACAAATTTCCTAAGTCTAATAACCCTAAATGAAGAACTAATCCTCTAAAGATTCTGATGAATGATTCAACCTTGCCTTAACTAGCTAATATCAATGATTAAACACAAGAAAACAAAAACTAATAGCCTAAAACCAGAGCCAACTGAACTCCTTTCATTCTTAAACCAAAACAAAAACAAACAAAAAGAAAAGAAGCAGAGGAGAAGAAATTGAAGAAAGGCAGGAAGATGAAGAACCAGTAAGGAATAAGAGGAACAACTACCTAGGGTTTGGAGTGTTGCCGGTCTTCAGTCTTGCATGGAGTCCGGTGATCTCGAACTAAGCCAAAACTAACGGTAATCGATTGTTCTTGTCAAGAACAATCGATTATCATGACTTTCGACTCAAATCAAGCCCGCAACTTCCGAGAAATCAATGAAGACGATTTTAAGATTTTGGTTTTTTTTCCAGAACTTAGATTCGAGGTTTGAACATATGGGTGCGGGTTTTTGGGTAGTTGATAATGGATATGGGGTAATGGAGGTGTGGTGATTGTCTGGTTAAAAGATGAACGGGTTTTGGGCACAGCGCCGCCGTGGGTGGCGGCGGCGGCGACAGACTCGAAGATTCAAGGGGACTGGGTGGGATTCGAGCCATGGGGGTTTGGGATTTGGAAAGAGGAGGACATGGGAAGTCTGTGGTGTAATTTTCAGGGCCATCGGAGTATCGCCGCCGGCGGAGGGCGGCGAAAGACGGAGGAGCTAGGGTTTGTGAGGAGTGAGGTTGAGAGACGGGGCTTTGGGGGTGGAGGGGTGCCCTTCAGACAGTTAAATATTACAGGGCAGGGGCTTCTCGACCGTCCGATTGATAATCATCGACGGTTGAGATCAAAACTCAACCGAACGACATCGTTTTAAAATACCAGGGCTGGACCGGGTTTGGACGTGGAGCTGGGCCAATGGAGTCTAAAGATTTTGGGCTTAAATATTGGCCCAAGATTGGTTATTCTATTAAGACCAGCTTTTCTTTTAATTTTTTAATTATTTTCTTTTCTTTTCCTCTTTTTATTTTTCATTTATATTATTTCTGATGTTAATTAAGAGTAAAAACCCAAATTGACTCTAAAAGAGTATTACTTAATTTCCAACTACACTAATTCCTAATTTAAATGCAAACTAAGACAAATTAAAAGTATTAATGCAAAAGAACTATTTTTTGTTGTTTTCCTCTTTATAAAGTAACTTAATTAATCTTAAAATATGAAATTAAATCCTAAATTCAAATGTCAAGTATATTTTTTATATTTTTCATTAATTAAAATGCACAAACAAAAATGCAAACAATTAGCATAAAATGTCACAAAAATCTACAAAATTGCAAAATAATGAAAGAAATCATTTTGTTTGAATTTCTGGGACTAATTCATATAGGGAAAAAATTACGTGCTCATAGCTGCCCCTCTTTGCTCACTTATCCTTAGCTAAAAAGGAATCAGGTCAGTGTAATTCGGGAATGTTTGGTAGCTGGGACTACTATGAAGCTGTGATTTTATTGCTGCTGCTACTGCTTGCTGACCTCCCTTATTACATCATGTCAAAATAAAAGAAGCTAGCCTAAGCTATGATCTACGAATTACAGAAATCCTATCTAAATTCTTCAAACTTGCTCTTGTATTTCTTGGTGTCTTGCATCCTCTCGGTGAAATCTATTGTTGCCGCTTTGAATTGTAAATTGATGTGTTTTTCCTTTCCTTCAGACTGCTGAACTTGAATGTATTCCTCTATTATACGGGTGGGATCCCAACTTCGAAACTTGAAAATATATGCCTCTGTTATACGAGCAGGCTCCCAACTTCAAAACTTGAAAATATATGCCTCTGTTATACGGGCAGACTCCCAACTTCAAAACTTGAAAATATATTCCTATGTTATACGGGCGGGCTCCCGACTTTGAAACTTGAAAATATATGCCTCTATTCTCCAAGCGGGCTCCTGATTGCTGAACTTTGAAAAGTATTCCCTTGTTCTCCAGTTGGGCTCCTGATTGCTGAACTTGAAAAGTATTCCCTTGTTCTCCAGATGGGCTCCTGATTGCTGAACTTGAAAAGTATTCCCTTGTTCTCCAGGTAGGCTCCTGATTGCTGAACTTGAAAAGTATTCCCTTGTTCTATAGGTGGGCGCCTGACTGCTGAACTTGAAAAGTATTCCCTTGTTCTCCAGGTGGGCTCCTGACTTCAACAAAAATAGACAAACAAAGAAAATTTACCACCCCAGTTTGGTAGCTGGGCGCGTCATGTTACCAAATATTACTAAACATTTGAAAGTTAAAACTTGAATTGTACTTCCCTTGTTCTTCAGGTGGGCACCTGATTGCTGAACTTGAAACGTATTCCCTTATTTTCCAGGTGGGCGCCTGACTGCTGAACTTGAAATGTATTCCCTTGTTCTCCAGGTGGGCGCCTGACTGCTGACTTGAAATGTATTCCCTTGTTATCCAGGTGGGCGCCTGATTGCCAAAACGTGAAATGTATTCCTTGAAACTGCTGCCTTTGAACCTTATTACATCAAAACAAACAAAACAAAAGAAATTTTCCTGCCCCAGTTTGGTGCTGGGCGCATCTGTTAGTGTTAATTGAATCATGTTACCAAATATCACGATGAATTTTGAAAGC
Source organism: Nicotiana glauca (assembly GCA_026770625.1). Lineage (NCBI taxonomy): Eukaryota > Viridiplantae > Streptophyta > Magnoliopsida > Solanales > Solanaceae > Nicotiana > Nicotiana glauca. Next base: position 19,100 of record MU697788.1, on the reverse strand, counting down.
TAAATCTCATTATCCAGGAGGGTCCTGATAACTCCTAACAATTACGAACCTAAGTTATATCTTCTAAAGGTATTACTCCCACTACATTTGTCATCTAAGAGGTCTTAACTACTCCCCATTATCCAGGAGGGTCCTGACAATTCTTGATTAAAAGACAGTTTTAATTCTAAAGGTGTAACTTCCGCTAAATCTTGTTATCTAAGAAGGTCTTATAACTACGTCCCATTATCCAGAAGGGTCCTGACAATTCTTATTGAATTCTGCCTTGACATTCCAACTTTTAAGCCAACTTATATTCCTTTGGGATACATTTACACTACTCATGATTATTTTGAATTTTAGACAAAGTCCCATTTTCCAAGAGGGTCCTGAGAGTTTACGATCAAACCTATTTTGGTGTTTGCTCTTTCCCCTACGGAGAGTTTCTCCCAAACAAACAAAATTTTCTGCCCCTGTTTCAATCAAAGAAAAATCTTGTCTGTTTAAAATGTGGTGGTTGGTTTGTGGCCTTGAACTCTGACGGAAATTGCTCCTTCAACTTTCCATGATGACTGATTTCCACTCGAAGACCTTGATTGTTTATTGGATAACCACTTTCTCTATCACCCTTATCACAGAAAATACCTCTTCTCCGTTCAAACCCAATATCCTCTATTTGTTGCATTGCATGAACTGGTGCTTTCCCAACCTTTGTGTCTCACATGAATCCCCAGGCACGTCCATTGCCCCCACTCCGTGTATATGTTGTTCTTTCTTGACTTAACTACTGGCCTCATCCTTGAGGTTTGTTGCTCCTTCATTTTGATTTCCATTCAACGACCTTGCTCGTTCCTTGACTAACCACTTCCTTTGTCACCCCTTAACACAGAATATACCTTTTCTCCGTTCAAACCCCATACCTTCTATTTGTTGTATTGCTCCTGAGCTGATATTTACCAACCTTTGTGTCTCACATGAACCCTAAAGCACGACACTTGTCACCCCCTCATTCAGTATGCTCTTCTTTCTTGAATTAAACCACTGGCTCTGGCCTCGAGATCTATTGTTCCTTCATTTGCCATGATAACTGATTCCCACCCGAAGACCTTGCTTGTTTATTGACTAACCACTTTCTTTGTTACCCTTGACACAGAAATTATCTCTGATCCGTTCACTAAACACCCTCCATCTTGTTTCATTTTTCATGAATTGATATCTACTAAACCCTTCGTGTTTCACCGAAAATACCTTTGATCCATTCAGCTAACACCCTTCATCTGTTGCATTGCTCCTGAACTAATATGTACCAAACCCTTGTATTTCATACGAATCCCAAAGCACATCAATTGCCACCCACTCAAGATGTATGTTGTTCTTTCTTGACCAAAACCCCTGGTCCAGTACTTGAGGTCTACAGCTCCCCCATTTGCCATGATAATTTTGACTTCTGCTTGGAAGGTCTTGCTCGTCACTGGTTTAACACCCTTTTATCAAGCTTATCACAGAAAATACCTTTGATCTGTTTGCCCTAACCCTTCATTTGTTGCACCGTTCATGAATTGACATACCAAGCCTTTGCATTTTACAAGGATCCTAAAGCATGTTAATTGTTGCCAACTCAGTGTGCCTGCTGTTCTTTCTTGACTTATGAAACTTTGATGTGTTCACCCGATCCTGTTTTATGCAATTGGAAAGCTGGTGGCAAATTTTGAAGTCATTTCTCACTTGTGTTGACCCAACAGACTCAGGAAGAGGAAGTAAACAAGAGAAAAGGAACAGAGTAAAGGACAATGGAAAGAGATGATTCCTAAGAAGAAAACTACAACGCAGAAACCTATCGGATGTGGATACCAACTCTAATGACCATGACATGCACCTGCAGCCTATTCTGTCAAGCAAATCTGATGTTCAGCTCTTGTCGTACCCTCTTTGCCGTGAAACTGGGCTTCAATGCTCCGCTTATCCAATCTGATTCACAATCCTTATTCGACTTGTAGTGCCCGAAGGGTTTTCACCATCAAGCCTCTCTCATTTATCCTTTCTCTCTACTTACAGTCGCCTTATGGTAGCCGTGAAGGTTTTCACCAATAAGACTCTCTTATTTTTATTTCTCTCAACTTCCGTCGCCTTACGGTGCCCGTGAGGGTTTTCACCAATAAGACTTTCTCATTTTCATTATTTTTTTGCTTGGACCGGAGTGTTGCCCCTAGTATGATTCACCTCTACTCGCTTGACTTGGCATCTCTCGAAGACTGATTGGAAGGTCTTTCTTTGGACCGTAATGTGGCTTTTGAATAGGGTTAGAAAAAAAGGGTATCAAAGGCTCAAACAATTCAACATGGGTTCAAAATTACAACTTTCGAAATCCGATTTCTCACAACAACCACAACTTCTGCCCCAGTTTCTTTCTTGGGGACTTCTGAATTTTTATTTTGGTATGACTGAACCTCAGAGAGAGGCTGCCTACGTATCCTTTCGGAATCAAGTCAAACGTAGTTCATGCCATAAAATTACTTCGTTGTTGCAATCTTTCCTTGCTTCCACCTTTCCTTTCCTTTCTTTTCATTTCTTTTCTTTTCCTTCTCTCTTCTTTTCTTTCTTTTCCTTTTCTCTTCTTTTTCTTTTTTTTCTTCTTTTCTCTCTCTTTTCTCTTCTTTTACTTTTCTCTTCTTTTCTTTTTTTTTTCTATTTCTTTTCTTTCTTTTCCATTTCACTATTTTTCTCTTGTTTCTCCACTTACTTTCCCCGCTCGGGCTTATAAGTTTTATTATTGATTCTGAAAGAGGGATATGCAAGAAAATAACTAAGGCTCAAAGGGGTAACAAAGAATAAAGTGTTTGGATAGCAAAACAAAATGCCTTCGGCATTCCAATCTCCAAAACATGCCCAGTACAAACTACACAATTAAACAAACTGAGGAAAACATATGTAACATCTTTTGATCGCACAACATTTGCCTTCTACATTTGTCAATTACCTAGCACCATTAGATAACAACCACGCTACCACGAACGGCTCCTGTAAACTTGGGGTAAACTTGCCTTTGGCTTCAAACCAATGCGGCAGGATGCATTTCAATAGCATTCCTTTATGCTCTATCTGCCCCAGTTTCACATAATTTGGGCTCGAAGCGATCTCAAAATGCCCTTACTTATTTCACTCAAATGTCCTTATCATCTCCAAGAGTGTTTCATTGCATCACTACTAAACTGACTTTTAAAACCAGGCTGAGAATTATGCGTGCATGTCATGTCACTAGAACCAACACGAAAAGAACTATAAGAGGAAAAAAAACTAAACCAAAATGACTAGAAATGGCGGGAAACAAAGAATTACATTAGACTGATGGTGAAAGGGTTTAAACAACAAAACAAGCAAAATAGACTAGGGTTACAGTCCTTGAACAAACCTAGACAGCGCTAAACAAGCTACTACGACTAAACAAATAAGGCAAAGTGAAAGGATAGAAGGGTTTGAGTCATAAGACAATATCCGGATTACAACCCTGAAAATAACACGGACAACAGAAATGACAACAAAATAAACCACCAAAACTACACTCTAGCTAACCAAGAGATGGAGCATCTTTCCAATCACCAAAATCGACATCTTAGCCACTGGATTGCACATCAAAATTGCTGGGACCTTCACCAATTTCAATATCATTGACTTCATTCAACAAGTTTTCGAGAGGATTCTTATACTCCTTGTCACCACGGATCTTTTTCACAAAATGTGCATCATCATGTGCAGGCAAAGGATTCTGTGCAATGTTCTGGGTGGCACTGTCCTGGACCGCAATTATCCCTTCTTGAATCATTCTGTCTATCTCTCTTTTCAAATCCTGGCAACTTTCGACATCGTGCCCCTGGGCATTGGAATGGTATTCACAACTTTTAGAAGGGTCAAAGCTTCTTGCACGCTTGTCCACATGATTCGGAGGAATAGGTGCAATCAGGTTATAATGCTTTAGTTTCTCAAACAAGTTTGCATATGACTCTCCCAAGGGGGTGCAAGTTTCCTGCTTCTGTGCCCTCTCTTGCTTGAAATTTTGGCTGGCCCGCAAACTTGCTCCAGGGGGATTCTTGTAGGCTCTTGGAGGTGGGTAAGTATTTTGAGTTGGGTAAGTATTTTGTAGGGTGGGTGCGCGCCATTGCGCATGGGTAGGATGTTGGGGGTATGTTTGGGCATGGTGGACAGAGAAGTTGGGATCATGGGGTAGGTAATAGTGTTGTGGAGTGTGGGGGTAGGTTTGGGGTCGGGGTCGAGGTTGATGGTAATATGGTGACGGGCCCCTGGACCAAGTTCTCGAGTCAACTACCACCACATCTTCTTTCTTTTTCTTTCCCAATACCCCTCTAGTGCCGCTCTGGATAGCCTGGGTAGTCACATTGATCGCCGAATAGCTCATAATTTTATTGGATTTGAGCCCCTCTTCCACCATACTTCCCATTTTCACTACCTCATTGAAAGATTTTCCCACTGCTGACACCAGGTGACCATAGTAGGTGGGCTCCAAATCCTGTAAGAAGTAATCGACTGTCTCGCTCTCTTTCATGGGAGGATCGACTCTTGCCGCCTGTTCTCTCCACCGGAAACCGTACTCTCTGAAGCTTTCTCCAGGCTTCTTCTCAATTTTAGTCAGTGACAGACGGTCAGGGACGATTTCGAGATTATACTAAAAATGGCACGCAAACGCTTGGGCCAAATCATCCCAAGTTTACCATCGAGCATGATCTTGTCGCATGTACCATTCCAAGGACGCACCACTTAGACTTTGACTAAAGTAAGCCATCAATAACTCATCCCTTCCCCCATCTCCTCTCATCTTACTGCAAAATCCCCTCAGATGGGCTACCGGATCACTATGTCCATCGTACAAATCAAACTTGGGCAACTTGAACCCTACGGGCAACTGGACATCGGGAAACAAGCACAAATCCTTGTAGGCCACACTGACTTGGCCACCAAATCCTTGCATGTTCCTGAAGGATTGCTTCAGGCTTTTTTACTTTTCGAAACATCTCTTCCTGTTTTGGATTCTTAAGCGGCTTGTCAGTTTCCACCGGGAGCTCAAAGTGAGGGGTGTAGGAATATGGCTCAGGAGCTTTAAAGGTAGGCTCAGGAGGGTAGTACTAGCTGTCATGAGTTTGAAACAATGGCTCACTGGAAGATCTTTGCAATGTGGTAGGTGGAGGCGCCACAAAGACAGGGGTGATTGGTGGAGGAGGGTTGCGTGGTGGAGCTTGGGAAGGATAGGAGGAGGTTCCATAACTCTGTTGGTAAAAAGGGAAAGTTGGAGATGAATTCACAGTAGGAGGCTCCTCAGTCTGAGCCAAAGGTGGGATATATGCTGGATTGGCGGGATAAACTGGCGCCGGCTGACCCTTAGCCCAGGCCTGATGCATCTCGGCCATCTGCTGCCTTAACTTATACATCTCTTCCCTCATTGCTTTGACATCCACCACTTCTACCTCTTTTGATGGGTCCACGATAGTGGTATCTGATTCTTGGCCTATCATGTTTAGTTTATTTTTTGACCGGGTGTTGTAGGAATGGGTTGCTAGGATGCCAACCAACTAAACCACTTGCCTGGACTCATCATCAACAACAACTTTGTTAGCGGTTATAGCATTAACAAATAAATAACCGAACATTTGGGAATGAATGCACCTAAGCAGTTAACCATTTCTATTATGCCTTTGCTTGGTTGCATGCGTCATCCCGACTTTCTTTTCCTTTATTTGGCAGGCCTGTTCTTTGCTTCAACCTCTCGCTCTTCCCTCTTATTTTCCATTGTTTGTTTCTTGTCTTTCCCTTTTTTTGGGATTTTTCAAATTTCCATTAATAAAACTCCGATTACTAGGTTATTTGTTTTCTTGAAAAGGATACTACAAAACAAACTCGATGATTAAAACCAGATCAAGAGCACATCAAAGCTTCACATCCTGGGGCTCGTGGGGCATCACTCGGCATCGCCCGGGCCTGCGCATGACTGAGAAGGTTTCAATGTCAACTGTAGGCTATTTAAAGAAAGCTGGCCATGTAATGACTTATTTTGACTTAAAAAAAGAACAGTGGCTATTTTCAAAAATATTTATTTTAAGAGAACAAAGACTCGGTTTTGCAAATACGGCCTTTCAGCACTTCCGAAAGGGAGATTTTAAGGTTGTGCCCGCAAATTGTTTTAAAATGACTCAGGGTGGATGTTCTTGCAAAAACAGCCTTCCGACGCCCTTTTGGGGACATTCAGCTTATTTTTAACAAGAATGACATCACCCGACTTATTTTGACAACAATTTAAAATTTTGACATTATTTGGCTATTTTTGAAAATGGATGGTTAGACCCGATGAGGGTTGCCTATGTATCTCACATCCGGTGAGAATCAAACCAGCGTAGTTCGGGCAAATAAAACTAACTATTTTTTTAAAACCAGACTCTTTTTCGTTGCAAATGCACTAGACTCTTTTTTATATTTTCTCTTTTTTCATAAAACAAACTATTTTGAAAATAAACTCCTTTTATTTTTCTTTTCATTGGCAAGTAAAAACACTTTTCTTTTCATTTATTTTTCTCAAAAATCCGGCAGAATTTTAGCACTATTTGGACATTGGTTTTCTCTAAAATAGGTAATTAACTCTCTGCACTGCTATTACTTTCTTTTTTTTCAATTTTTCTCAAGTATTCAGAATCCGGTCAGCATGCAAGTCCGTAATATGCATCAGGATGGTCTTCTTCATTTCAGGTTACTTGTCCTAGACGGACCCAACCCCTGAGTTGAGTCCCTTAAGTCATATGCACGTGATGCAAATAAGCGTTCCTACTAGGGATCCGGCATGAAGTCAAGTTATTCTAGGTTCAAAACCTGGGTATGTGTTCTAGACTGTGTATCCGAGCGGACAAATCGAGTCGAGGAGGGGGCTACGTACCGGGAACCAAAAGGTCATCCGGCTTAGTAACTTGTCCGCCCTCTTTCTTATTTCAGGGTATGACACTAATAGAATATGGAGTCTCAAACAGTAAGCACATCCCCGGAGGTGAGAAGAGAAGGGTTTCGTCACAGTTTATATACAATTTAGATAATATCAAAGCGGTAAAGTATTTAGCACATTTAGCGTGAAGCATGTAGGAAAATCAGATAAAGCCAAACACAACAATTATTCTAAGCTCGAATTCTGAACCCTGAACCGAAGTTCTGGGTTTGTATCCCCAGCAGAGTCACCAGAGTTGTACACCTCCTATTTCCTACACCCACAAGGGCATAAAGGAGTTTTTCCAATTAAAGTACAATCGAAACGAAATTTGTTATTAAGATTCAGAGTCGCCACTTGGAAGATTAATAATGTCCCAAGTCACCGGTTGAATCCCGAATCGAGGGGATTATTGACTCTGTTTAACAGTCCGCGACCCAGAAATCCGAGTAAGGAATTCTGTTAACCCGGGAGAAGGTGTTAGGCATTCCCGGGTTCCGTGGTTCTAGCACGGTCGCTCAACTGTCATATTTAGCTTATTTATCTGATTTTACAACATGTTTTAATAGATGTTCCTTTTAACTTTGAACCGCTTTTATTATTATTTTTTAAGAGAATTGCAACGTTGTGAAAACACGTCTCGAACTACGTCACATAAATGCACCCGTGGTTTTTGACGCATTTCGACTTCGTTGAGATTTGGATTTGGGTCACATAAATGTCCACCCGTATTTAGGAAGATAATGTTATTAAATGCCGGGCCTGAAGCAACTAGCGCATTATTAACTTTGCGGGAAGCCACGAAATTTGCTAAATGGCATGTCCCGAGGTGTAAAATTTTTAAAAGAAGTAATTAAATAGGGTCACGCAATTTGTGATTTTATTTGGCGCGGCGCACCTCATTTTTATTATTTAAAAGACAAACCTAAAGCAACTATAATTTTCTATTTTATATTGTCTCTAATAATAAAGAAAAATAAAAATAGCCCTAATTAATGAATATTGTTTAAGGGTTACTATATTTGGGTCCATGCGCTTATATAACTTTAGGTCCTTAACCATTTTGGGCCTTGAACACAGCCCGTGTGAGGAAATCATAACCCAGGTCCTACACAAAAGTGGACCAGTCATAGGCCTGGGCCCAGGCCCAAATGAGCACATAAGTCAGGACAGTACCTGGGCCGCTCGTTTGGGTACTGAGGCCCAAACTATCTGAAAATGAGCTGTCGAGCCCTGTTTGCTAAACCAAACCACACCTCAATTCAATTTGAACAAATTAGGTGATACTAATTGCTTTGATTCTAGTTTCATGCCCAGGCTTATGTATAACTAAACGTATTACTACAAAATTCAGGAGGCAACGATTAGAGCAAAGTAATTATTAACTAAGTTGAGCTATCAAACTTAACGAACAAACTTCACCAATTTAAATGTTTATTTTCTGATCTTAAAATCAACTCATTGGTGCCAAAACATAAAGTACTGCATTACTAAAACATTTATTAGGCCTGAATTTAACATTGACATGGTATACATTCTGATTTTAAAGCCAGTTTCAAGTTTTAATGAACAGTTATCACATGAATTCAAATTACACTACACTAAGGCTATTATTTAGAATGAAGAAACTCAAGCTCAGATTTAATAGTCCAGTACAGTCCGAAACAATCCTATAGTTTAAAATTAATGTCATTACAAACCAACTCTAAACTATATCAGACAACACACAAATAAGCTAACATATATCTAACTATCTATACATCATTCAAAGGAACACAAGTCATGAAGCAGAGAACGTAAAAATGCTCTATTTCATTTCTGTTTCAACAGCTACATCGAGGTAATGTTGAGATGTGTACCTGAAGTGTGAATCAAATAGAAAAAGGAGAAGCCAGCAGCAGCAGGTGACAAATCAACAGATCACAACTATCCACAATAAGAGTAATTTTCGAATCAAAATAGCTTCTCAAAAGCCCGGGAATGAACTCAGAAATTGACACACCCAATAGATGACCAAAACAGCTTAATTGACCCTAAAATTACTTGAAATCAAACATAGTAAGCTTCTAAAACTTCAACAGACCAGAATTCAATTTGAACAAACCAAATTTAAACCAAACCTAAACCAGAACTGTAACGATCCGACCGGTGGTTTTGAGTACTAGTGCTCCGTTCAGCAGTCGGAGGCCATGAACAGCTTCATTTCAGATATTATGACTTGTACGCGTGGTCAGAATTTGATTTCAAGAAGTCCAGAGTTGATTTGGGAAGAGAATTCCCATTTCGAAAGCTTAAAGCTGAAAGAATGAGCTAAGATTTGAATTTCAAGTAAACGACCTCGGAATATGGATCTGAAGGTTCCAGCAGGTTCGTATGATGATTTCGGACTTGG
>MU697786.1:2298-22338 GCA_026770625.1 Nicotiana glauca | reverse complement strand
CCCCCCCGAGTAACATAGTTAAAAGCTAACTCTGCCACAAGTTTTACACTTAACTTTATTTTTCTCTTATTTGAATAAAAAATAGCCAAACAAGAGATGTTCCGGCCGTTTAGAAGATTGTCTAGAAAAAGTAGGGGTAGTAACAAGAGGGTCAGACGGGGTATCATTTGGATTAGTTGGGTTAACTTCAACAATAGGACTAGTGGATGTATCGTCATCTGGTTGCGTTTCATCCAAATCTGTTTCCTGCTCAATATCTTCATCAATAGTTGGATTACCATAAAGAAAATTCATATATTCCTGATTTAAGTGTTCACCACCTCCAACATTATGTACATATTGACTCTCGGTATATTGTAATAAAGTATTATCACTATCAAGAATAGGAACTGATGGAGGGCGGGTATGGGGTTTGGATAGGGGAGCCCGAGGAATTGGAGGAGGAATAGATTGGCACTAGATTCACCACTCTTTGATTTTTCCTTATTTTTACTAAATATTTTTTTAACGAAAAATACATTTTATTAATCAAACAATACAATAGTAAATAAAACAAAACAAAATTATAATACTAAAACTTAAGAGTTGGAACGAGTTTACCGAATTGACGAATAACTTGTTGAAAATTAATTATCGTTGAAGACTTGAATACTTCAATTCACCAACTTCACAATTTTTCACACAAATTGCAATAATAAAGTAACCAATTATAGAAAAAATTACACAGAGATTGATAATTTTGTGAGAAAAATGAAAGAATGAGGGGGTATTTATAGTTAAAAATAGAGAAAAAGTGTAATTGTAAAAAGTTTGGGGTTAAAACAAAGCTAAAAAAAATTGAAAATTTTTCTTTTAAAAAAATAGTCGTTGGGCCCATTTGAGCCCGTTTAGGACCGGTTGCTAAGTGGGCCAGTTCAACCGGTCCCGGGCCCAATCGATCCGGTTCTCACGGGCTTCTTCAAGGAACCGACCCACTTAGCAGGCCCACCCCTGATCCCGGATTTAAACGATTAAGCCCGTTTAGGCTCACTACCCATATTGGCTTGCAGGCATGGGCCGGGCCCGGGCCTAACCGGCCTACATGCAAGCCTTACTTTAGACTTTATAAGGAGTCTCATATTTTTTCTGGAAAGGTATTTTTCTTACCATATTTGCTAGAAAATCATTCTATTTTTGCTACTTTACAAATTGAATTGCTACGTTTTTTAATTAAAGTTTATATATACATGTTTCATACACACATTTTCATACGTACATGAATATTCATTTCATGTTGTCAAACACGCAAAACACTAATTAAAGATGCTATTTTAAAAACTGAATCTGAACTTTGATTTGAAAATCTTATTAAACAATTAAGATCTTACAACGTGAATGTGTACCGGTAAAAAATTTACAGGAATATTTTTTTTTATGAAGTTAACTATGCGTAGTTTCATAGTAGAGGAAACTACACTAACTACCCATTAAACCCAAAATAATAACCCGATTTTACCCATTTTAATAATAATTACTATACCTATCTAAGCCAACCAAAATTATTACCCGCCCACCCATTTCTCAATTGGCTTACCAACCTCTGTCTTCCTTAAAGCTTCCCTTTCCCCTTCCCCTTCTTCCTGTTTCTTCTTCCAGCAACAAAATATTATCTCCGTCTTACATAGCTTATATTTTCTCGTTGTGTTTGTGTTTGTTCGAGTCACTGCCCAATTTTTTATTCTGATTTTAATGAGTGAAATTTGATATGGTTTAATGATAAGCAAAATAATTATTTTGTACGTGCAGTGTTACAAATAATTATTTCTAATATCTTTTGAGAAATTCATAGTGATTTATTGTAAGAAAAATTAGATCATTCATTGAAAGACCTTGAAACTTGAAAATCAAAAATTGCATTTGTCGAATTTGTAATTATTTGATTAGATTTTGACTGGCGTGATTAAAATATCGATTGGCAACTGTAACTAAATGTTGAGCCAGTTTGGTCGAGACTTAGAGCTGATTTGAGGTGATTGAGATCGAAATTTTCAGTTGAAAATAGAAGAAGAACACAACTACAGTAATAATCGAAGAAGACTATTTCCTAACAGTATACCGCTACAGTATACTAATATACTATATGAGTATATAGTTATACTACAACAACATACCATTATAGTATACAAATATATTGTTATGGTATACTGTAATAATATGCAAGATATTGTAACAATATGCTGTAATAGTATAAACTATACTATAATAGTATACTTATTACCCGTAAATTCACTTGCCTTTTACCTTTTAATTTATTTTACGCTTTTACCTAGCGTAAGCAGCAAATTAAAAATGCAAAAATAAAATAAAATTATAGTATGCTATATAATGTAACGGTATACTCTTACAATTATATCCTTTTAGATTTTTTAAAATTTTTTATTGACAACTGATATTATTTCAGTTTAATAATTAAATTAAACTTTTTTTTAACTCTTTGCGTACAATTGTATACCATATTGGTATAACTATATACTATACTGGTATCAAATATTAGTTAATATTTTTTTGATTGTATTAGCTACATTTAATTGGAATATAATTTGATTTTTCTCTAGTAATAATATATATAAAAAAGAATAATAAAAAATAGTAAAAATAGTAAATAAAATTAGATTATAAAGAGAAAAAAAATATATAAAAAAGAAGTTAAATGAAATTAGAATAGGAAAAAGAAAAAAATAAGAAGAAAATGAGAAAAAAGAAAAGGAGAAAAGAAAAGAAGCATAGAAATAAAAAAAAATTGGAGAATAAAGAGAAAATTCCCCACAAAACTTACTATGGGTAAGAAATATAATTAATTTATGGGTAAAAAAATAAATGGATAGATAAGGGTAAATAATTTTATTTTTGTGGGTAATTGTGTCAAACCCCCTTAATAGTATAGTCAAGTGATACAGTATCTTGCGAAAATATTGGATCTAAACTATTTAATGCACATGTCAAACTTCGTAAATATATCATTATTAATTTTGGGATATCGAGGAGTAATGGAGTTCAACTTGTAGATTACTTTACATAAATAAAAAAAAAGGAAATCCATGCGCAACCTAAAAATAAGAGCACTCTAAGAAATTATATTTAAAAAAATAAGAAAAATGTTAGTGAGTGTGTTCGCTTCAAGTTCAAGGATCTGTTGGGGTTCTAAGCTTATTTTAGCTTAAAAGAGTGTGAATGAGAAATAGAGGGAAAATGAAATATTTGAGTTTCTCTCCTTGACAAAGAGACATTGTCCCATATTAGAGGAGGAAAAGATTTTTGATGAGTATATATACAATTGCTCTTCTTCTAGCTCTTAAAGAGTTGAGAAAAAGGCAAGGCTCGCACCGCCGTCGTCGCTCGCTCGGCTTCGGCTTCGGTCAAATGATTGATTGATTATTTTTTTGGACCAAATTTATTTGTTAATATTAAAGATTAACGTAATATTATTTTGATGGGTATATATACAATTGCTCTTTTTCTACCTCTTAAAGAGTTAAGAATGTGACGACCCAAAAGGCCATCTCGTGTTTTAGAACTCGATTCCGTATTCCGAAGCCTTAAAAACTCATTTTATCTATCCTCGATCTGCGTGTGCAGTCCGGGAATGTATCCGGAAAGCTGTTATGTGAAAAATTAATGAAATAAAAAATTTGGCCTAAAAAGTTAATTTTTTTGTTGACTTCTGTTAGCATTTTGGGTAAACGAACCCGGACCCGTGTTCTGACGGTCCTGGTGGGTCCGTAGCGAAATATAGAACCAGGGCGTATGCCCGGAATCGAATTCCGATATACCTAGCCCAAGAAATGATTTTTTAATGAAAATTGTAAGACTGAACTTACAAAGGTTCTTGGTTAATATTTGATCTTGTTGGCACCGGCTCCGTATTTTGGTTTCGGGGCCCGGTACAAGTCTGTTATGATATTTATACCATATTTGTGAAATTTGGTGAAAACGGAACTAATTTGACGTGATTCAGACCTTTAGTTGAAGAAATAGAAGTTTTGAAACTGTATTGAAAATTTCATGCAAGCCAGTTTGGTTTGGAGCCCCGAGGGCTCGGGTGAGTTTCAGATAGGCTACAGAGTGATTTGGACTTAAGAAATTTTGATGGTATGCTTCAGGTCTGCAGACTTCGCATTTGCGAAGTATGGCTCGCAAATGCACGCCTCGCATTTGCGAAGAAGTTTCGCAATTGCGAGCAGAAGGGCTGGGAGGGGATCTTTGCCATTACGAAGCTCAGAATCGCAATTGCGATAATCATAGGCCGCATTTGCGAACAATTGTTCGCATTTGCAATGGTAGCAGGTCCTGGACATTCTTCGCATTTGCGAAGGGATTTCGCATTTGCGGGGTTTGCATTTGCGAATCCCTGATCGCAAATGCGATACCTGCAATTGTTCAAAAACGATTTTGGACGAGATTTTCATACATTCTCCCATTTTTCAAAACCTAAACCTCAAGGGGCGATTTTCTAAAGGTTATTTTTTCCCCAAATCATAGGTAAATGACTCTTAACTCATTTCTTTCAATCTTTTACTTCTTTTTACAAGATTTTATCCTAGAATCTAGGGTTTTTCATGGTGGAATTGGGGATTTTTGGGTAGAACTTAGGGATTTCAAAATTTGAGGATTTAGACCTCAAATTGAGGTCGAATTACAAAACTAACTATATATCCGGGCTCGGGGTGAATGGATAATCGGGTTTTGGTCCTAATTTTAGGTTTTGACCAATGGGACCGGGGTCGGTTTTTGACTTTTTGGGGAAAATATTGGGAAACTTATACTTATGCATTGGAATGGATATCTTTAGCAATAATTGATGTTATTAAATTAATTATGACTAGATAAGAGTGGATTGGAGGTGGAATCTATAGGAAAAACGGTAATTGATCTTTGAGTTGGCCGTTGGATTGAGGTAAGTATTTTGTCTAACTTTGACTTGAGGGATTAAGAATCCACGATTTAATTGCTATGTGAAAATCCATGTGTGTGGCGTATAGGTGAGGTGACGACTACCTATGCGCTGCCAAATTATCTGTTTAGCCTGTTCATTTCCCCGTTCCTAGTATATCGTCTTTGTGTCTTAACTGTTACAAGCTTATTGGTGCTTCCATGTTTAATTGCTTCTTGTTAGATGTTGTTTCCTTTATTGAAGGTATTAATTATTCCGTAGATTCATTGTATTTCATTATTGGTTTAAGTTGGTTATCGGTGCTTCATGGTACATTTTGATTAGTCTCGTTGTGTAGTATTATTGAGTGAAGTTTCATAATTGTATAGCTTTCCATTTACTTTGATTTGAAGCTTAAATATTGTGGAGTTTTGAGCTAAATTGTGAAATTCTTGTTCTTATTGTGTGATTGGTACTAATATGGTGGGATTGGGTTGCATGCCGCAGCAGGAGGAATAAGGATGATATATATTAAGGAGTAATAAGGGTGGATTATTATCGTCTGATGGGATCGGGTTGCGCGCCGCAACAAAAGCAATAAGGGTGGATTATTATTGTCTGGTGGAATTGGGTTGCGCGCCACAACAGGAGTAATAAGTGTGGATTGATATGGAGTAATAAGGGTGAATGTTCATATTGTTACTGATTATATAGTGGGATCGGGATGCCCGCCACATCATTTTGTTGTTTATGTAGTATTCTTCTGCTGTGAGTTTATTCTGTAGTTTTGTAACTCTCTTAAGGATTGGTTATAGCTGAGTACTGATAAGATATTTGAGATTTGTATTCATATTTGATGCAATTTCCTATTTGATGTTGTCCCGTACTTCCTTTTTGCTTTATCATATAGTGTATGCAGGTTATATTGTAATTGTCACACCATATCCTCGTCACTATCTCGTCGAGGTTAGGCTCGATACTTACCAATACATAGTGTCGGTTGTACTGATACTGCACTTTGCAATTCTATGTAGATTTTGGAGCTGGTTGTGGCTGATCGAGAGGTCGGTTGCAGGCAATTCATCAAGAAGGCTCAGGGTAGTCCTACTGGCATCTGCAGGCCCTGGCGTCCCCTCTTATGCTTCTACATTCCTATTTTTTTCTTTCGAGATAGATGTAATTTCTTTCAGACCAGTATTTGTAGTAATTCGTAGTATGTTCGTGGACTGTGACATTAGTTTCTGGGTGGTAATAGTTCCGGTATTGTTAATAGTATATAGATAATCGATTAATTATGTCCTTTCACATTTATTTTAGTTTGATTTAGCTTTGTTAATTTTAACTTATAATATGTAAAGGAAAAAAGGTGAATATAACTCTAACGTTGGCTTGCCTAGCGAGTGCGATTTTAGGCACCATCACGGTCCCGACGGTGGAAAATTTGGGTCGTCACAAGTTGGTATCAAAGAACTAGGTTTCCTAGGTATCTCAATTCATGAACAAGCTTAAAAGAGTCTGTGGGACCAGTACGAGGACGTCTGTGCTTATCCCCAGGGGCTACAGAGTTAGGAACAATTTCACTTCTATTATTCTTTGTCGTGCGATTTGGTCTCTCAATGCTAATTGAACTCTCTACTCGTGTTCCTTCGCAGATGGCGAGAACATGTACCGCTTCATCAGCTGATCAGCAGCCCAAGTCCCAGTGGCAGCTCCTACGAGGGGCAGAGGACGAGGCTGAGGCCGTGCTAGAGGCCAAGGCAGGGGCAGGGCTCAGCCCAGAGCTCGAGCATCAAAACCAACGGTAGAGCCTCAAGTAGAGTTTGATGAGGAGGCTCCAGCCCAGACCGTTCTAGCAGAGCCAGCTCAGGTTCCAGAGGGGTTCATCGTTACCTCGGTACTTCATGATGCTTTGGTCCATTTAGTGGGCCTTATGGAGAGTGTTACTTAGGCCGGCACATTCCCCATAGCACCAGCCATCTCTCGGGCTGGGGGAGGAGCACAGACTCTCGCTACTCACACTCCAGAGCAGATGGCTCCTCAGTCCAGCAGCTCAGCCAGTTGGAGCAGTTTCGCCGGGTGTTGCAGCACAGACCGGCGATGGATCAGCTATGTCCTACGAAGACTTGTGGAGATTGGATTGGTTTACCAAGCTTTTCACCACTACCTATGGAGGTACATCTTCAGAGGATCCCCGGGAATATGTGGACAGTTGTCACGAGGTATTACAGAACATGTGGATAGTGGAAACCAATGGGGTCGACTTTGCTACCTTTCGTTTGTCAGGTTTCGCCAAGAAATGGTGGAGGGATTTTTGTCTGGCCACACCAGCTGGGTTGTCAGCTCTTACTTGAGACCAGTTGTCTCAGTTATTTCTGGAGAAGTATCTTACTATCACTCAGAGAGAGGACTATCGGACGCAGTTCGAGCGCCTTCACCAGGGATATAGTTCAGAGTGGTAGGGCCCAGCTCTGATGTTATGCTTTCCCAGCCAGGCCTGATGCTGAGTCATCCGATGTTATTATTATAGGTATCGTTTCGGTTTACAGTGGAGATGCTTTAGTCCTATTTGATCCAGGGTCTACATAATCCTATGTGTCATCTTATTTTGCTTCATATTTGGTTGTGCCTCGTGATTCTTTGAGTGATCCCGTGTATGTGTCCACTTCGGTGGGGGATTCTACTATTGTAGATCGTTTCTATCTTTCGTGTGTGGTTTTTATTGGGGGTCTTGAGACTAGCATAGATCTCCTACTTCTCGATATGGTTGATTTTGATGTTATCTTAGGGATGGACCGTCTATCATCTGATCATGCTATATTGGACTGTCATGCCAAGACCATGACCTTAGCATTGCCGAGGTTGCCTCGATTAGAGTGGAGAGGGACTCCTGGTCATTCTACCAGAAAGGATATTTCCTATATGAAGGCTCGGCATATGGTCGAGAATGGGTGTTTGGTTTATTTGGCTTATGTTCGTGATTCTAGTGCAGAAGTTCCTTCCACCTGCCGGGGATGCCACCCAACAAGGATATTGACTTTTGCATTGATTTGGCTCCAGGCACTCAGCCCATTTATATTCCGTCGTACCGCATGACCCCGCCAGAGTTGAAAGAATTAAAGAAAAAGTTACGAGATTTGCTTGATGAGGGCTTTATTAGACCTGGTGTCTCGCCCTAGGGTGCGTCGGTGTTGTTTGTAAGGAAGAAGGATGTCTTGATGAGGATATGCATAGACGATCGGCAGTTGAACAAAGTCACAATCAAGAACAAGTATCCATTGCCGAGGAATGATGACTTATTTGATCAGCTTCAGGTTTCAAAGATTGATTTGAGGTCTGGCTACCGTCAATTGACGATTAGGCATCCGATGTCCCTAAGACAGCTTTTCGGACCCGGTACGGGTATTATGAGTTTCTAGTGATGTCATTTGGGTTGACAAATGCCCCAACATCATTCATGGATTTAATTAACCGGGTGTTCAATCCCTATTTGGATTCCTTCGTGATTATTTTTATTGATGATATCTTGATCTACTCCCGCAGTCGAGAGGAGCATGAGCAGCATCTTCGGATCATTCTTTAGACTCTAAAGGACAACCAGTTATATGCTAAGCTTTCAAAATGTGAGTTTTGGTTGAGGTCAGTTGCTTTCTTAGGTCACATTGTACCAGTAGAGGGTATTCAGGTGGATCCTAAGAAGATTGAGTCAGTCAAGGACTGGCCTAGACCCAAGTCAGCTACAAAGATCCAGACTTTCTTGGGTTTGGCGTCTTATTACTGTTGGTTTGTAAAGGGGTTTTCATCTATAGCAGCCCCGATGATCAGGTTGACCCATAAGGGTTCCCCGTTCAGATGGCCGGACAAGTGTGAGTCGAGCTTTCAGAAGCTCAGACAACTTTAACTACGACGCTGATGTTGGTGTTGCCTACAGGTTTAGGGCCTTATACAATATATTGTGACGCATCTCGTATTGGACTAGGTACGGTATTGATGTAGGGTGTCAAGGTTATTGCATATGCTTCGCGACAGTTGAACATTCACGAGATTAATTACCCATTTTATAACTTGGAGCTAAAAGCCATTGTTTACGCTCTGAAGATTTGGAGGCACTATCTATATGGCATGTTGTTTGAGGTGTTCACGGATCATAAGAGTTTGCAGTATTTGTTCAAGCAGAAGGAGCTCAATTTGAGGTAGAGAAAGTGGTTGGAGCTATTGAAAGACTATGATATCACCATCTTGTATCATCCCGGCAAGGCCAATGTGGTGGTCGATACTTTGAGTAGGAAGTCAGCTAGTATGGGCAGCCTTGCATATATTCCAGTTGGTGAGAGAGAGCTTGCATTAGATATTCAGGCTTCGGCTAATTAGTTCGTGAGGCTGGATATTTCTAAGCCCAGCTGTGTTTTATCTTGTACAGTTGCTCGATCTTCCTTGTTTGAGCGTATCAGGGAGCAATAGTATGATGACCCTTATTTGCTTGTCCTTAGAAACACAGTGCGGCACGGTGATGCCAAGTAGGTTACATTAGGTGATGATGGAGTTTTGAGGATGTAGGGTCGTGTTTGGGTGCCTAATGTGGATGGGCTTCCCGAGTTGATCCTAGAGGAGGCCCACAGTTCCCGGTATACTATTCATCCGGGCGCCGCTAAAATGTATCAGGACTTGCGGCAACATTATTGGTGGAGGAGTATAAATAATGATATTATTGCATATGTAGCTTGGTGTTTCAATTGTCAGCAAGTAAAGTACGACCATCAGAGACCTGGTGGTTTGCTTAAGAAGATAGAGATTCCTGAGTGGAAGTGGGAGCATCACTATGGACTTTGTTGTTAGACTCCCACAGACTTAGAGGAAGTTCGATGTAGTTTGGGTTATTATGGATAGACTGACAGAGTCGGCGCATTTCATTCATGTGGCAATTTCCTATTCTTCGAAGCACTGGCAGAGATTTATATCCGTGAGATTATTTGTCTTCCTGGTGTGCCCGTGTCTACTATTTCTAATCGAGGTACGCAGTTTACCTTGCATTTCTAGAGGGTAGTACAGCATGAGTTGGGTATGCGGGTTGAGTTGAGCACAGTATTTCATCCTTAGACGGACGAACAGTCCAAGCGTACTATACAGATTTTGGAGGATATGCTCCGCGCCAGTGTTATTGACTTTGGAGGTTTTTGAGATCAATTCTTGTCGTTAGCGAAGTTTGCCTACAATAATATTTATCAGTCGAGCATCCATATAGATCCCTATGAGGCATTATATGGTAGACGATGTCGATCGCCGGTTGGGTGCTTTGTGCCGGGGGAGGCTCAGTTATTGGGTACAGACTTAGTGTAAGATGCCTTGTATAAGGTTAAGATCATTCAGGATACACTTCATATAGCTTAGTCCAGGTAGAAGAGTTATGCCGACCGTAAGGTTCATGATGTGGCATTTATGATTGGAGAGAGAGTGTTGCTTCGGTGTCACCCATGAAGGTTGTGATGCGGTGTGGGAAGAAGGGCAAGTTAATCCCTAGGTTCATCGGGCCTTTTGAGATCCTTGATAGAGTGGGAGAGGTGGCCTACAGAATCACATTACCACCTGGTTTACTAGCACTACATCCAGTATTTCATGTGTCCAAGTTTCGGAAGTATTATGGCAATCCATCCACGTGTTAGATTTTAGCACTGTCCAGCTGGACAATGATTTGACTTACGAGGAGGAGCCGGTAGCTATTCTAGACCGGTAGGTTCGTCAGTTGAGATCGAAGAGTTATCCTTCGATTCGTGTGCAGTAGAGAGGTCAGCTTGTTGAGGCAGCTACCTGGGAGTCCGAGTCCGATATGCGGAGCAGATATCCCCATCCTTTCACCGGCTCAGGTACTTTTCAATGTTTGTTTAAGGACGAACGGTTATTTTAGATGTGGAGAATGTGATGACCCAAAAGGTCATCTCATATTTTAGAACTCGATTCCGTGTTCTGAGGCCTTAAAACCTCATTTTATCTCTCATCTGTCTGCGTGCGCAGCCCGGGAGTGTATCCGGAAAAATCTTATGTGAAAAATTGATGAAATAAAACTTTTTGGCCTAAGAAGTTAATTTTTGTTGACTTCGGTCAACGTTTTAGGTAAACAGGCCCAGACCCATATTGTGACAGTTCCGGTGGATCCGTAGTAAAATATGGTACTTGGGCGTATGCCGGGAATCGAATTCCGAGGTTCCTAGCCCGAGAAATGAATTTTTGATGAAAATTGTAAGATTGAAATTATAAAGGTTTTAAGAACTTGGTTAATATTTGATCTTGTTAGTACCGGGTCCGTATTTTTGGTTAATATTCCAAGTCTGTTATGATATTTATACCTTATCTGTGAAATTTGGTGAGAAACGGAACTGATTTGACGTGATTCGTACCTTTGGTTAAGGAAAAAGAGGTTTTGAAAATTTCTTGAAAA
The DNA here is from genome assembly GCA_026770625.1 of Nicotiana glauca. Taxonomy (NCBI): domain Eukaryota; kingdom Viridiplantae; phylum Streptophyta; class Magnoliopsida; order Solanales; family Solanaceae; genus Nicotiana; species Nicotiana glauca. Next base: position 10,999 of record MU697786.1, on the reverse strand, counting down.
TTTCATAAAATTTTGTACTAAATTTGTAGTTCTAGGTGTTATTTTGGCGATTTAATCGTGCGAACAAGTTCGTATGATGTTGTAAGACTTGTGTGCACGTTTGGTTTGGAGTCCCGAGGGCTCGGGTGAGTTTCGGATAGGCTACAGAGTGATTTGGACTTAAGAAATTTTGATGGTATGTTTAAGGTCTGCAGACTTCGCATTTGCGAAGTATGGCTCGCAAATGCATGCCTCGCATTTGCGAAGAAGTTTCGCATTTGTGACCAGAAGGGCTGGGAGGGGATCTTCGCCATTACGAAGCTCAGGATCGCAATTGCGATAATCACAGGCCGCATTTGCGAACAATTGTTCGCATTTGCGATGGTAGTAGGTCCTAGACATGCTTCGCATTTGCGAAGGGTTGTTCGCATTTGCGGGGTTCGCAAATCGCAGATGCGATACCTGCAACTGTTCAAAAATGATTTTGGACGGGATTTTTCATTTATTCTCCCATTTTTCAAAACCTAAACCTCAAGGGGCGATTTTCCAAAGGCTATTTCTTCCTCAAATCATAGGTAAATGATTCTTAACTCATTTCTGTCAATCTTTTACTTCTTTTTACAAGATATCATCCTAGAATCTAAGGTTTTTCATGGTGGAATTGGGGATTTTTGGGTAGAACTTAGGGACTTCGAAATTTGGGGATTTAAACCTCAAATTGAGGTCGGATTCCAAAACCAATTGTATATCCGGGCTCGAGGGTGAATGGATAATTGGGTTTTAGTCCGAATTTTGAGTTTTGACCAAGTGGGACCGGGGTCAGGGTTTTGACTTTTTGGGAAAAATATTGGGAAACTTATATTTATGCATTGGAAAGGATGTCTTTAGCGATAATTGATGTTATTAAATTAATTATGGCTAGATACGAGTGGATTGGAGGTGAAGTCTAAAGGATAAGCGAAAATTGAGTTTTGAGTTGGCCGTTGGATTGAGGTAAGTGTTGTGTCTAACTTTGACTTGAGGGATTAGGAATCCCCTACTTAATTGCTATGTAAAAATCCATGTGTGTGGTGTGTAGGTGAGGTGACGAGTATCTATGCGCCGCCAAATTATCTATTTAGCATGTTTCTTTCCCCATTCCTAATATATCATCTTCTTGTCTTAACTGCTACATGCTTATTAGTGCATCCATGTTTAATTTCTTCTTGTTAGATGTTGTTTTCTTTATTGAAGGTATTAATGATTCTGTAGTTTCATTGTATTTCATTATTGGTTTAAGTTGGTTATCAGTGCTTCATGGTATTTTTTGATTGGTCTCGTTGTATAGTATTAATTGAGTGAACTTTCATAATTGTATAGATTTCCGTTTGCTTTGGTTTGAAGCTTAAATATTGTGGAGGGTTTTGAGCTAAATTATGAAATTCTTGTTCTTATTATGTGATTGGTACTGATATGGTGGGATCAGGTTGCAAGCTGCAACACGAGGAATAAAGGTGATATATATTGAGGAGTAATAAGGGTGGACTATTATTGTCTGGTGGGATTGGGTTGCGCGCCACAACAAGAATTAGGTTGGATTATTATTGTCTGGTGGATCAGGTTGCGTGCCGCAACAGGAGTAATAAGGGTGGATTGATACAGAGTAATCAAGGTGGGTGTTCATATTGTTACTGATTATATGGTGGGATTAGGTTGCGCGCCGCAACAAGAGTAATAAGTGTGGATTATTATTGTCTGGTGGGATCGGGTTGCGCGCCGCAACATGAGTAATAAGGGTGGATTGATACGGAATAATAAGGGTGAATGTTCATATTTCTACTAATTATATGGTGGGATCGGGATTTGCGCCGCATCATTTTGTTGTTTATGTATTCTTCTTCTGCTGTGAGTTTATTCTATAGTTTTGTAACTCTCTTAAGGATTGGTTATAGCTGAGTACCGATAAGATATTTGAGTTTCATATCCGTATTTGATGCAAGTTCCTGTTTGATGTTGTCTCGTACTTACTTTTTGCTTTATCATATACTGTGTGCAGTTTATATTGTAACTGTCACGCCATAGCCTTATCACTACCTCGTCGAGGTTAGGCTCCGCACTTATCAGTACATGGTGTCGGTTGTACTGATATTGCACTTTGCACTTCTGTGTAGATTTTGGAGCTGGTTGTGGCTGATCGAGAGGTCGGTTGCAGGCAATTCATCAAGAAGGCTCAAGGTAGTCCTGCTGGCGTCCGCAGGCCCGGGCATCCCCTCATATGCTTCTACATTCCTATTTTATTTTCTTTCGAGATAGATGTAATTTCTTTCATACCAGTATTTGTAGTAATTCGTAGTATGTTCATGGATTGTGACACTAGTTTCTGGGTGGTAAAAGTTTCGTTATTGTTAATAGTATATAGATAACCGGTTAATTATGTACTTCCGCATTTATTTCAGTTTTATTTAGCTTTGTTAATTTTAACTTATAAAATGTAAAGGAAAAAGGTGAATAGAACTCTAATGTTGGCTTGCCTAGCGAGTGCGATGTTAGGCGCCATCACGGTCCCGACGGTGGAAAATTCGGATCGTGAAAAAGAAGAAGGCAAGCCTCGCGCCGTCGCCATCATCGTCGTCGATGCTCGGCTTCGGCTTCGGCTTCGGATTTGGATTTGGATGTGTATTTGGTCAAATGATCGATATATTAATTAATTTTTTGGACCAAATTTATTTTTTAATATTAAAGATTAAATAATATTATTTAATCCAAATTATCCATTTTTGTAACGGAAAATTATTTTTCCTCCGCGTTTTGAATTCCCGTTTTATTTTGTGTAAATAGCCATATATGTTATGGCCGTTTTACGTGAACAATCATGGCCGATCTTCTGAAGAGTTGCACTTCTTCGTTTAACCTCAACATGTTGGCTATAAATAGCACACTATTCACTCAGATTTTCCATACCACAATTTTGAAATCTCCTTCGTTCTTCTGCATTGTTTTAACTACAAAAAAAGCAACAGTAAGTGTGATTTGCTACCTAGCATTGTATTCGCTGAAACACTGGGGTTTGAAGTACCGCTACACCTGTGTGTAATCTGTTCTATCCTGGGAGGAAATAATCTACAATCTCGGGTACTAGGAGCGGATTAAGTTCCTTAAGGAAACACTGTGGGCTCGGATTAAATTCTATTTCTTCTATATTTCTGTTTATACATTATTTGTTTCCTCTAGAATTATTTACAAATACAGTATACTAACAAGCATAAGGAACTTAATATTTTCTGTATTTGTGTTATACTCACTGTTCTGGAGACTAAAACCTTTGTGGTTTTCTACTCCCGTTGCGGAGATTAAAGACTTCGTGGATTTCTACTCCATTTCTTTACTTTAACGTATATTCTATTTTGGTTTACTATTTTTTATTCGGATATTAAAATCCTAGCGATTTTCTACTCCATTGGAGATTAAAATCTACGTGATTTTCTACTCTAGTTTTATTCAGTTTGAAGATATAAAAACTTCGCCGTTTATTAAACACTTGTTTGTGTCATTCTTTTACAGAAATAACGAATGAGAACGGAAACCAGACCATTCTTGTGGTGACTGCCAATGCATCGACAAGTCGAACAACACCGGCATTGGCACTGACAGAAAAACCCGAAAAATTTTCCGGGATTGATTTCAAGCAATGGCAGCAGAAGATATTCTTCTACTTGACGACTTTAAGTCTATAGAAGTTCATTAAAGAAGATGTTCCTGTTCTGCCCGATGAAACTCCAGACGATGAACGCTTTCTCGTAACTAAGGCGTGGAAGCATTCAAATTTTCTGTGCAAGAATTACATTTTAGCGGACTGGAGGACGATCTGTCTAATGTCTATAGTAATGTGGAGAAGTCAAAAGAACTATGGATTGCGCTTGAAAGGAAATACAAAACTGAAGATGTCGGATTGAAGAAATTCGTTGGCACTAAATATTTGGACTACAAAATGGTAGATATCACGTCTATTATTACCCAAGTCTAGGAATTGCAAGTGATTATTCACGATCTCCTTGCTGAAGGTATAAGTCGAATTAATACTGATGTTGAAAGTATTAATTATATTATTATTGCTAACAGAATTTTCATTGAAGGTCTTGTCATCAATGAAGCATTCTAAGTTGCAGCGATGATTGAGAAGTTGCCTCCTTTGTGGAAGGACTTCAAAAATTACTTGAAATATAAATGCAAGGAGATGTCGCTTGAAGATCTCAAAGTTCGGTTGAGAGGACAACAAAGCTGCTGAAAAGAAAGATCGTGGAAACTCAACAATAATGAGAGCAAACATTATTGAGGATGCTCCTCAAAATAATAGAAAGAGGAAGAAGGCTTCTGGACCGAAAAGCAACCCAAGAAAGAAGCGGTTCAAAGGAAATTGCTATAACTGTGGGAAAACTGGACACAAATCTGCAGATTGTTGTACTCTAAGAAAAGACAAGAAGAAGGTTCAAGCAAACATGGTTTAAAAGAACGAGGATATTGATGGCCTGTGTGCTATGCTTTTTGAATGCAACCTTGTGGGAAATCCTAAAGAATGGTGGATTAATTCTAGAGCAACTCGCCATGTGTGTGATGTTAGAGAAATGTTTGCTACTTATGCTCCTATTGGACCCGAAGAGACGCTTTCAATGGAAAATTTTGCAACGGCCAAGATTAAAGGATGTGGCAAGATATTTCTGAAAATGACTTCTGCCAAGGTGGTGACTCTGAACAACATTCTTCATGTTCCCAAGATTAGGAAGAACTTAGCCTCTACTGCACTTCTCGTTAAGATTGGGCTTAACTGCATTTTTATATCTGATACGGTTGTAATAAGCAAGAATGAGATGTTTGTAGGAAAATGTTACCTCACTGAGGGCCTTTTCAAACTGAATGTAATGGTCGTTGAGAATAATAAAATTTCAGCTTCTTCTTACTTACTTGAGTCAAATGATTTATGGCATATACGTTTGGGACATGTCAATTATAAAATCTTGCGAAAAATGATCAATTTGGAAGTATTGCCTAAGTTTGAATGCAAAAAAATCAAAATGTCAAATATGTATAGAATCCAAGTATGTTAAACATTATTATAAGTCAGTTAAAAGGAATTCAAATCCTTTCGACTTAATTCACATAGATATTTGCGACATGAAGTCAATACCATCTCGCGGTGGAAAGAAGTACTTAACTTTTATTGACGACAGTACTCGATATTGCGATGTTTACTTACTTAATAGTAAAGATGAAGAAATAGATGCATTCAAGTAATACAAAAATGAAGTTGAAATGCAACTTAACAAGAAAACCAAAATGATAAGAAGTGATAGGGGTGGTGAATATGAATCTCCTTTTGAAAAAATATATTCAGAATATGGAATTATTCATCAAACAATAGCCCCTTACATGTCCCAATCCAATGGGATTGTGGAAAGAAAGAATCGTTCATTAAAGAAGATGATGAACACATTGTTGATAAGTTCTGGTTTGCCACAGAACTTGCGGGGGGAAGCCATTCTTACGGCTAACCGGATACTAAATCGAATACTCCATAGCAAAATGCAATACGTTCCATATGAAAAATAGAAAGGATGGAAGTCCAACTTGAATTATTTTAAAGTGTAGGAGTGTTTGGCAAAAGTACAAGTTACTAAACCCAAAAGGGTCAAAATAAGACCAAAAACCGTTGATTGTGTTTTCATAGGATATACAACCAATAGTAAAGCATATCGATTTTTAGTTTATAAATAAGAAAATTCCGATATTCATAATAATACGGTTATAAAATTAGATAATGCTGAGTTCTTCGAAAATATATATCCATATAAAAAGGAATCTGATTCGATTGGTGAAGGATCTAAACGACCTCAGGAAGAAACAAAAGAAAGTATGTTTAAATTAGAAGGATCTAAGACGTAGTAAACATCAAAGAACGTCTACTTCATTTGGACCAAATTTTGTGACTTTCTTATTGGAAAATGACCCTCGAACATTTAAAGAAGCTATGTCTTCTTTGGAATTGGAAAGAGGCATTCAATAGTAAAATATAATCTATATTGAACAACCATGCATGAGAATTATTTGATCTTACTCCTGAAAATAAATCGTTGGGTTCTAAATGGATTTTTAAGAGGAAAATAAAAGGTGATGGCACTATTGATAAATATAAGGCAAGACTTATGATTAAAGGGTATAGACAACAAGAATTAGTTGTTTTTTTTTGTAATTAGAATATTTTCATTAATCATCAAGAACAATAATTACAAATCCAGCTAAGTCATCCTCGACTTGCTACATTTTATATACATTTCTATCTCTATACATACACTATATGTAGTACATAAATCAACAAAGTAATGTCTAGCCAACTGGTCTATATATGGTTGGTTTGTGTCCAAAATAAAATGTTGCATCCTTGTCCTCAACCCCCCTTGAACTCGGATGTTGCATGTGCATGCAACTTCTCTAGCAAGTTGATGAATAGTCCTTGTTTGGCTTTCAATAATTCTATTGTTCCTCTCTTTCTATATCACATAAATGTATTCAACATATATCATTTTAAGTATTCTTACACTCATCGACTTTCCTTTGGTGTGTAGGAGGTAAATAGTTGTTTCCATGAATTGGGTTGAGCACTTGGTATCTGGAGCCATCTCAATAATCTCATCCATACAACTACAGAGAACCTACACTCACCAAACAGATGGTGGTGAGTTTCATCTTCTGTCATACACAAAGTAGAGCTTGAGTTCACTTGGATTCCCCACTTAGCTAGTCGATCCACTATTAACAATCTTCCATGACATTGGAGCCACATGGTAAACACAGTTTTGGGCCTTGCCTTATTGTGAAATAGTAGGCCCCTCCACTCGACTCGATGATGAACCCCCATGAGATATAAATAAATCTTCTTAATGAAGCTCTTCTTCTAGTTTAGGATAGGAATTTGTTCTGCTTTATCCCTAGCAGCTAGGATCTTCCTCACCGTCCAACTTGCTTGTTGTGGAATAGCCATATCAAGTAAATTTTGTCCTTTAGTCTAGTATGCATGGATCCAATTTATCCATACTTTATCCTCCTTATGAGTCAGGTCCCAAAATATTTTGGTAATTGTTGCAGTATTCCTCACTTAAAGATTAGTTAGGTTTTAACCCCCGACAGATTTAGGAAGGTATAACCTATCCCAAGCTATCATCGTTTTTCTTGTGATTGCGTTAGTGTCATACCAAATATAACTCTTGCAATATGCCTCAAACAGCTTCATAACTTTTGTTGGCATGATGAACAGTTGAGGCGAATATGATTGAATGCCAAATAACACAGTCTGCACTAGTTGCACTCGACCAGCATATGATAATTTTCTAGCACTCTATGATGATATTCTTGCTACAATTTTATCAATCAATGGTTGCCACTAGAGTATATATAGTTAACTTCTTTGTGACTAAGGGGATTCCCAAATATTGAAAGATTTCTCACCTAATGAATAACATGTACTTTGCAGTACCCTCATTTGTTCTAATGTTTCCACTCCACCAAAATAGATAGCACTCTTTGTTAGATTTACTTGTCAGCCTGAAGTAGAGGAATTTTTTTTGAAACATTGATGAAATGTGTACAGATCCATTGTCACCCCTGGCAAACATGAGTAAATCATCTGCAAAATTGAGATGTGTGATGTTCAACTTGCCACATCTTGATATTTATACTCCTTTATCTTCTTTAATTCTTTAAGTTTCCTGCTCAAGTATTCCATGGCAATGTCAAACAAAAAAGGTGATGTAATATCTCTTTGTTGAATCCCCTTTGTTGTATCAACAGGCTTTGTCAATTCACCAATAATCATTATAGAGTATCTCACTGTTATACCCATGTCTTCATCCATTGGAGGAGTTTTGTAGGGAAGCCTAAATATTATATAACATGCTCCAAATACACCCATTTCACTGAGTCATATGCTTTCATCATGTCAACCTTTAGCATGCATCTGGGAGATATATGCTTTCTATTATACGCTTTTACAAGCTCATGATCTAATATGATATTATCTATAAATCTTCTCCCAGGAATGTATCCTGCTTGGGCTTCAGAGATGATGTGTGGCATGATCTTTTGCAATCTACTTACTGTAACCTTTGAAATCAACTTGTACAATAGAGTGCAACAAACAATGGTCCTAAAATCCTTGATTGTAATAGGATTAGAGATATTAGGCAGCAAGGTGATAGTGGTGTAGTTAATGGCTGAGTACATAATACCTGTGTGAAATAAATATTTCACTGCTTCATAAACTTCCTCTTTGATAACACACCATGCTTTGTTGAATAATTCTGCTTTGTAACCATATATTCCTAGGGCTTTGTCACTTCCAACATCTTTCAGACCTTCATATACCTCCTATTCAGTCACTTCTGTACAAAAGTCTACTTACTGCTGATGAGTTAGAGTTGGTTCATTCTTCATAACTAGCGTATTGACAGCGGGTAGATTGTTAGCTCTAGACCCCATCAAGATTTTATAGAATTACACTATTTTTTCCTTAATAGATGTCAGTTCTATGAGTGTAAAACCTGTTAGATCTTGCATCTCAGTGATCTAATTCCTTTGTGATCGCGCCCAAGTATATTCTCTAAATAGGATTCTACGGACGTTGCAAATAAAACCCGAGTATTACTCCCAGGGTCGAATCCACAGAGAGTCAACCTAACAACTGCTACCTTTAGAC